>JAJQKJ010000836.1:0-87250 GCA_029574335.1 Rana kukunoris | reverse complement strand
TTAAAGTGGAGGTCCACCCTTAAAAAAAAAATAAAAGAATTTGCCAAAAAGGCTAACAAAATCGTTACTTACAGAAAAGGCTCGTTTACTAGGTAGGATTGTCCTAATCTGCTCTTCCTCTCTGAGGTGAGGTTTTGTGATCTCATCCTCACCATTGCCTCTGGGAAATGGAGTCACACTGCCTTCTGGGACACACAGGACGGTGTGCCCATTAACAAAAGACGTGCGACACGTGCATGCACAATAGGAAATTGCCTGTTTCCCTTAGATGGACGGCGGCGCCGGGACCATCCCAGGGATAGATCGGCTTCAGGCGGCCAACATCGGCGGGCCAACCTGGACAGGTAAGTGTGCTTATTAAAAAGTCTGCAGCTACCCAGTGTTTGTTCATTTTTTATTTTTTTACGCGGACCTCTGCTTTAAAGTGAACACTGATAAGCAGTTTACAGCAACAGTTTTATCTTTTGAGATAAAGATTTTGCGTATATAATTTAAAAAAAAGTGACGACTTTAAACACCCGCAGAGGGTAAAAATTTGTATCAACCTCTAAATGCTACTTTACTGCACAAGCTTAATCTGTTGATAAATAATTGGTAAATTGGAAAGGTTCAGAACTTACAGGCGCTGAATCACCAGGTGAATATAAAGGAAAAAACCCTAAAAAGAAATAACAAATGCAGCCACCACATCTAATGCCTTGTACACACTGTAAGTTTTCCCATCTGAAAAAAAACACAAAGGTTTTCCAACGGAATTCCTCTCATTCTGCCTTGCATACACATGGGGCTGATTTACTAATGAATCTGCGCTGCGCGGTACATGCCTTAATTAGTGCGCTGGATGAATCCCTAATTAGGCGCATGAACCGGCGGCAGCAGCAGCGCGATGTGATTGATAACTAAAGCCGCCGCCGAACTCCCTGTATAAGTCTATGGGGGAAATCTTAATAGTGAATTTTAAAGGCTAATCTGCAAGTTTTGTCCTAAAAAGTGTTTGGGGACCTCAGTCCTGCCCCAGGGGACATGTACCAATGCTTTTTTTATTTTTTAAAACGGCCGTTTTTTCGGGAGCAGTGATTTTAATAATGCTAAAAGTGCAATAATAAAAGTGTAATTTTCCTTTAAATTTCGTACTATGGGGGTCTCTAATGTCAGCATGTGAAAAAGCGCATGTTTCCCGTGGTTAGAATGTCTCTGACAAATGTCATTTTTCAAAGGAAAAAAAAGCCATTTAAAACTGACTCGCGGCAATAATGAATTGTCGGCTCCCGGCAATTGCAGGAGAATTCATTCATTAAAAAAAGGAAAAAAAAAAGCGTGGGGGTCCCCCCAAATTCAATAACCAGACCCTTTAGGTCTGGTATGGATATTAAGGGGAACCCCGCCGTCAATTTAAAAAAAAATGACGTGGGGTTTCCCCCAAATATCCATAACCAGACCCTTCGGGTCTGGTGTGGAATTTAAGGGGAACTCCACTCCAAATTAAAAAAAATGGCGTGGAGTCCCCCCTAAAATCCACACCAGACCCCTTATCCGAGCACGTTGACCTGGCCGGCCGCAGAAAAGAGGGGGGGACAGAGCGCGGCCCCCCCTCTCCTGAACCGCACCAGGCCACATGCCCTCAACATTGGGAGGGTGTTTTGGGGTGCCCCCCAAAACACCTTGTCCCCATGTTGATGAGGACAAGGGTCTCTTCCCCACAACCCTTGCCCGGTGGTTGTGGGGGTCTGCGGGCAGGAGGCTTATCGAAATCTGGAAGACCCCTTTAACAAAGGGGCCCCCCAGATCCCGGCCCCCCCCCTGTGTGAAATGGTAATGTGGGTACCTTGTACCTCTACCATTTCACGAGAAAAAAAAATGTAAAGGGTTAAAAAAGACAAGAGCCGGTTTTTGACAAGTCCTTTATTATCTTCTTTCTTCTTTTCTTCGGGTTTCTTCTTCCTCCTCCTTCTTCTTCCTCTGCTTCTGTCTTGGGTCTTCTATTCCCGCATCTTGCCCGGCGTGTTCTTCCATCTTCTTCCCGCTGTCCTTCTCGTCCGCATCTTCTTCTCCTTCTTCTTCTTCGCCGGAGGCGCCGCTTCCAATTGAAATCCCCGCTGTCTGCCGGACCACGCCCCCCCCTCTGACGCCACGGGCAAGCTCTTAGGAGTGTGCTGCAAGTGCGTCCGAGGGGGGCGTGGTCACATGTCAGAGGGCGGGCAATTCAATTTGAAGCTCGTGCGCGGCTTTTTCTTTGCCAGAGTCGCCGCTTCCAATTGAATTGCCCGCTTTCTGGAACATGTGACCACGCCCCCCTCTGACGCACTGGCACCACACGGGGACTTTCCTAAGAGCTTGCCCGTGGCGTCAGAGGGGGGGGCGTGGTCCGGCAGACAGCGGGGATTTCAATTGGAAGCGGCCGCTCCGGCGAAGAAGAAGAAGAAGGAGAAGATGCGGACGAGAAGGACAGCGGAAGAAGATGGAAGAACACGCCGGGCAAGATGCGGGAATAGAAGACCCAAGACAGAAGCAGAGGAAGAAGAAGGAGGAGGAAGAAGAAACCCGAAGGAAAGAAGAAAGAAGATAATAAAGGACTTGTCAAAAACCGGCTCTTGTCTTTTTTAACCCTTTACATTTTTTTTTCTCGTGAAATGGTAGAGGTACAAGGTACCCCATTACCATTTCACACAGGGGGGGGCCGGGATCTGGGGGGCCCCTTTGTTAAAGGGGTCTTCCAGATTTCGATAAGCCTTCCTGCCCGCAGACCCCCACAACCACCGGGCAAGGGTTGTGGGGAAGAGACCCTTGTCCTCATCAACATGGGGACAAGGTGTTTTGGGGGGCACCCCAAAACACCCTCCCAATGTTGAGGGCATGTGGCCTGGTGCGGTTCAGGAGAGGGGGGGGCCGCGCTCTGTCCCCCCCTCTTTTCTGCGGCCGGCCAGGTCAACGTGCTCGGATAAGGGGTCTGGTGTGGATTTTAGGGGGGACTCCACGCCATTTTTTTTTAATTTGGGGTGGAGTTCCCCTTAAATTCCACACCAGACCGAAGGGTCTGGTTATGGATATTTGGGGGGAACCCCACGTCATTTTTTTTATAAATTGACGGCGGGGTTCCCCTTAATATCCATACCAGACCTAAAGGGTCTGGTTATTGAATTTGGGGGGACGGGGACCCCACGCTTTTTTTTTCCCTAATTTTTTTAATGAATGAAATTCTCCTGCAATTGCCGGGAGCCGACAATTCATTATTGCCGCGAGTCAGTTTTAAATGGCTTTTTTTTTTTTTTTTTTTTTTTTTTTCAAGAATGTCATTTTGTGCAAAGACATATTTCTAACCACAGGAAAAGTGCACTTTATTCACCTGCTGACATTCTTCCCCCCCCCCCCCATGGTACGAAATTTAAAATAATTATTCAAATGACGTGGGGGTCCCCCCAAATTCAATAACCAGACCCTTTAGGTCTGGTATGGAATTTAAGGGGAACCCCACCCGTCAATTTAAAAAAAAAAAATGGCGTGGAGTCCCCCCTAAAATCCACACCAGACCCCTTATCCGAGCACGTTGACCTGGCCGGCCGCAGAAAAGAGGGGGGGACAGAGCGCGGCCCCCCCCTCTCCTGAACCGCACCAGGCCACATGCCCTCAACATTGGGAGGGTGTTTTGGGGTGCCCCCCAAAACACCTTGTCCCCATGTTGATGAGGACAAGGGTCTCTTCCCCACAACCCTTGCCCGGTGGTTGTGGGGGTCTGCGGGCAGGAGGCTTATCGAAATCTGGAAGACCCCTTTAACAAAGGGGCCCCCCAGATCCCGGCCCCCCCCCTGTGTGAAATGGTAATGGGGTACCTTGTACCTCTACCATTTCACGAGAAAAAAAATGTAAAGGGTTAAAAAAGACAAGAGCCGGTTTTTGACAAGTCCTTTATTATCTTCTTTCTTCTTTCCTTCGGGTTTCTTCTTCCTCCTCCTTCTTCTTCCTCTGCTTCTGTCTTGGGTCTTCTATTCCCGCATCTTGCCCGGCGTGTTCTTCCATCTTCTTCCTCCGCTGTCCTTCTCGTCCGCATCTTCTCCTTCTTCTTCTTCGCCGGAGCGGCCGCTTCCAATTGAAATCCCCGCTGTCTGCCGGACCACGCCCCCCCCTCTGACGCCACGGGCAAGCTCTTAGGAAAGTCCCCGTGTGGTGCCAGTGCGTCAGAGGGGGGCGTGGTCACATGTTCCAGAAAGCGGGCAATTCAATTGGAAGCGGCGACTCTGGCAAAGAAAAAGCCGCGCACGAGCTTCAAATTGAATTGGCCGCCCTCTGACATGTGACCACGCCCCCCTCTGACGCACTTGCAGCACACTCCTAAGAGCTTGCCCGTGGCGTCAGAGGGGGGGGCGTGGTCCGGCAGACAGCGGGGATTTCAATTGGAAGCGGCCGCTCCGGCGAAGAAGAAGAAGAAGGAGAAGATGCGGACGAGAAGGACAGCGGGAGGAAGAAGATGGAAGAACACGCCGGGCAAGATGCGGGAATAGAAGACCCAAGACAGAAGCAGAGGAAGAAGAAGGAGGAGGAAGAAGAAACCCGAAGGAAAGAAGAAAGAAGATAATAAAGGACTTGTCAAAAACCGGCTCTTGTCTTTTTTAACCCTTTACACTTTTTTTTTCTCGTGAAATGGTAGAGGTACAAGGTACCCCATTACCATTTCACACAGGGGGGGGGCCGGGATCTGGGGGGCCCCTTTGTTAAAGGGGTCTTCCAGATTTCGATAAGCCTCCTGCCCGCAGACCCCCACAACCACCGGGCAAGGGTTGTGGGGAAGAGACCCTTGTCCTCATCAACATGGGGACAAGGTGTTTTGGGGGGCACCCCAAAACACCCTCCCAATGTTGAGGGCATGTGGCCTGGTGCGGTTCAGGAGAGGGGGGGGGCCGCGCTCTGTCCCCCCCTCTTTTCTGCGGCCGGCCAGGTCAACGTGCTCGGATAAGGGGTCTGGTGTGGATTTTAGGGGGGACTCCACGCCATTTTTTTTTTTAGTTGGAGTGGAGTTCCCCTTAAATTCCACACCAGACCTGAAGGGTCTGGTTATGGATATTTGGGGGGAACCCCACGTCATTTTTTTTAAAAATTGATGGCGGGGTTCCCCTTAATATCCATACCAGACCTAAAGGGTCTGGTTATTGAATTTGGGGGGACCCCCACGCTTTTTTTTTGGTGTTTTTAATGAATGAATTCTCCTGCAAATTCCAAGAGCTGACAATTCATTATAGCCGCGAGTCAGTTTTAAATGGCTTTTTTCCTTCAGAATGTCATTTTTCACATGCTGACATTACACCCAGGGCCGCCATCAGGGGGGTACAGGCAGTACACCTGCAGGGCCGCCATTAGGGGGGTACAGGCATTACACCGCCCGGGGGTCCCCAGGGGCCCCCAGGGGCCCGGATGGGAACCACCCTAAAACAAAAAAAAACTATTTTTTTTTTTTTTTTTTTGTTTAAGGGCTCCGAAGGTCCCCAGGGGCCCGGAGGCCACTAAGGGCCCCAGATGGCAAGCCCTTTTTTTTAAATAAAATATATATATTTAAAAAAAAATATATATTTTTTAAATATATTTGTTTTTTTTTTTTTTAAGGAAAGGGCCCAGAGGTCCCCAGGGCCCTGGAAGGCTACCCCCTTGTTTTTTTAACTTTTTTTCGATAAATGTTATATTTAAAAAATATATATATATGTATTTTCTCTCTTTTGTATTTTTATTTGATAAAGAGCACAGAGGTCCCCAGGGCCCCGGATGGCTACCCCCCTTTTTTATATATATTTTTCTTTATTTCTTATTTCTGTCAAAATTTTTGTAAAGGGCCCCCCCGCTCCTCAATTTGCGGCACCACCCCCCCCCCCCCGCTTCTCAATTTCATACGGCAGCACCCCCCCCCCCGGTTCTCTGCTCCAGGGGGCCCATGCCTGAAGCTGTGTAAGGGGCCCCAAAATTCATGATGGCGGCCCTGTACACCTGTAAGGGGCCCGGGGGTCCGGAGGTGCCCAGATGCCTGGAGGCCCCCCAGCGCCCCAGATGGTAACCCCCCTCTTTTTTTTTTTTGTATATATATTTGTTAGTTGGTTTTTGTAGGATTTTTTATTAAAGGGCCAATTTTTGGAATTTAATATTTTTTTGCAGTCTGGAGGTCCCCAGGGCCCCGGGTGGCAACCCCCCAAATTTGTTGTTATTAAAGGGCCAATGTTTTGGTTTAGGGGTCTGGAGGTCCCCAGTGGCCTGGTCCCCAGTGGCCCGGAGATCCCAGGGCTCCAGATGACAACCCCCCACCTTTACAAAAAAAAAAAAAAAAAAACATATGATATATTTTTTGGTTATTTTTTAAACATATATATATATAATATAATTTTGAAAGCTCCCAGAGGGCCCCAGATGACAACCTTTTTGCTTCTAAAAATGTTATAAACATTTTCCCCAGGTTTGTTACTTTTTACTTTAATTTCTTTTTTAAAGTGTATTTTGTGCGTGAAGTCGAGAGAGAGGAGCTGGACTTGCAATCGCCATCCTTCTCCATGGCCCCGGTGGCAATGGTGGGTGTGAGGGGGGCCTCCCACTCACCCCACCTGCTACACTTGGGAGCCCGATGGGACAGAGGGACTCCCCCTATGAAGGAGTGTAGCCCACCCAGCCAGCCCTGTAGGTCCTTCGCCTCCCTTTATTTTAGGAGACCTCATGGCCAAAGTGTGTGCAAGTGTGGTGTTTTTTTTTGGGGGGGGGGGGGTGGGCATACTAAGCACAGGCGTACCTTGCATAGCACACCCACCGGGAGCCGGGCTGACACCACCAAACTCAATTCATATGTAGCCGAGACCGGGATCCGAACCCTTGGCTGCAGAGGTGAACGGCTTGTCAGCGCAGTGCCATTCACGTTGAGCCACCACAGCTCCCACCCAATGTTATTTTTTTGTTAGATTTTTGGTAGTTATTTTTTATTAAAGGGCCCAGAGCTCCCAAGGCAACCCCCTTTTTTATTATTTTATATATGTAGATATTGTAATTTATTTTTCATTAAAGAGCCCAGAAGTTTCTTTTTATTAAAGGGCCCAGTGGTCCCCAGGGCCCCCGGATGGCTACCACCCTTTTTAATATATATTTTTCTATATGTATTTTTTAGTAAAGGAACCCCCCGCTTATCAAATTGCGGCAGCCCCCCCCCCTTCTTAATATCAGGCGGCACCCCCCCCCCTATTCTCTGCTCCAGGGGGCCCATGCCTGAAGCTGTGTAAGGGGCCCCATAATTCCTGATGGCGCCCCTAATTGCCTCTCCCCCCCCCCATGGTACGAAATTTCAAGGAATTTTTCACTTTTATTGGTGCACTTTAACCACTTCCATACCGCGCCTATTCTGGCACTTCTCTCCTTCATGTAACAATTATATTTTCTTCCTTGAAACTTACTCAGGACCCCCAAACATTATATATATTTTATTAACAAACACCCTAGGGAATAAAGTGGCGGCCATTTTTTCGGACACATTTCCAACAGTATTTGTGCCAAAAATGTTCTAAACGTTTTTTTTTTTTTGGCTTTCCAAAAAAAAACCTGTTTCATGAATGACAAAATAAGAAAGCAGTAAAGCTAGGCCAATTTTTAGGGATAAGGTAAAAGATGATGTTACACCGAGTAAATAGATACCTAACTTGTCACGCTTTCATATTGCGCACACTCATGGAATGGCGCTAAACTTCGTTATTAAAAATCTCCATAGGCAACGCTTGACTTTTTTTCTCAGGTTACCACTTTTGAGTTACAGAGGAGGTCTAGTGCTAACATTATTGCTCTCGCTCTAACGCACGCTATGATACCTCACATGTGGGGTTTGAAGGATGTTTACATATGTGTGTGGGACTTGCATGCGTGTTCGCTTCTGAGTGCGAGCTACTAGGGACAGGAGCATTTAAATTCCTTTGTTATTTTATTTTTTTACTTAATATTTTATTTTTTGCACTTGTTTGTCCCTTTGTTTGTATTATTTTTCACTTTTCTTCCTATTACAAGGAATGTAAACATCCCTTGTAATAGGACTAGTGTGTGACAGGTCCTCTTTATAGAGAAAGGCGGGGTCAATTAGACCCCACATCTGTCCTCCAGGCTGGAAAGCATGGAATTGGTAAAAAAAAAAAACATCTCATGCTTTCAGCTGCAATCATGTTCGTTCAGCACAGTAGCGTAGTGTGTAGCATGTTCACCTAGCAGCAAAAGGGTTGCTGGTTCGAATCCCACCCGTGACACTATCTGCCTGGAGTTTGCATGTTCTCCCTGTGCGGGTTTCCTCCCACAATCTAAAAACATGCTGTAAATTGGATCCTGTCTAAATAAGCCCTAATATGCAGTAGGATATTTAGGTTTTGTGCTTCCCTAGGCCTGACCAAATTTTGGCACCCCCCTAATAGAAAAATGACCCACCCTTCCTGTCAAGGCCACACCCTGTTTTTTTATGACCCACCCAGGAATTTTCAGGGGACACACACAAGTTCTGTGGGGGGGGACTTGGGGGGGCCCTTAATTTGCCTACTTTTTCGATCACTTCCTGTTTGGCTATGGGGCAGGAAGTGAAGGCCAATCTCCCCAAACGGACAGGGATAATACAAAATAAACTGACAGAGCTTCTAACCCCCCCCCCCCCCCACCAACTCTATCCAAAATGAAAGAAATCCAAAAAATAAAAGTGATGATTATTGTTCCAGTTTAACCCCAAATTTCAGATCATTTTATTGAGAGGCTTAAGAAAATATAACCATGCCAATAGGCCACGATCCAGCGTTGCTAATATGTATGAATGTGTGTTAGGGACCCCCACAAACACCACCCAATGTTAAATCAACTATTTTCATGTTTGTTTTGGGGATGCCTGCACCCCTGATAGGGTAAAGACACCTCACAAATGTTGTCACTTTCTACTTAATTCATTCACTTCCTGCCACACAGCCAAACAGGAAGTGAGGGAAACACCTGAGTAATGTTTTGTTGGGGACACACAGATCAATATAAATAGTTTCCCATTTTGGAAATGGCATTTTGCTGTGTACACCCCAAATTAGTAGGAATCTTGGACTTTGGGGTCCATTTACTAAAGGCAAATCCACTTTGCACTACAAGTGGACAAGCAAGGAAGAAAACTCAAAACTTGGCGGGATTGGAAGTAAAAACCATCAGTGCTTCCCTTCTGATTTTCATTGCCTACGCTTCTACTGCAGAGCGGCTTTGCCTTTACTAAACCCCAAAGTAACTAATCATTTGGGGTGTACACTGCAGTGCAATTTGCTTAATGGTGACACTAGTTAGATTGACCTGTGCCCCGAAGAAAAGACCATTGGTAGGGTTTTAACCTCACTTCCTGTTCAGCTGTGTGACAGGAAGTGAAGCCAATTTTAGGAAAAGGGACACAAAGCCCAACCTAAAAACACTAGCAGGGGTTCTAACACTCAATTGGCTTCCCTCAAACAACCCACAATTAGAATAGGATTGTCTTGTGCTAGTTTCAAGCACAGCGCTGTAAATCAGCACTTCAAGCCTGTCCACCAATACACCACCCCCCCCCCCCCCCCTCCAACAGGCCCTGTTTGCAGCTTTTCCTACATCTTGCACATGTGCTTTAAAAAGTCAGTCTGGACATCAGTTCTAGGAAACAATACTTACCGCTTTGTCCTTCCTTTTCTGGTGACTAAACATTTCATGCATACACACCAGGAAAGATCTTAGAGACAAATCACACTTGATGGTTTAGGCCCAAACTAGTTCAGCTGCAGCGGTTGAAATCCATAGCATGAAAAAAATATCACAAAACAAACTTCAAAATTTGAAAGTAATTTTATTGGTCCACAAAACAAGGAAAGCAAAAAAAAAATTACAAATAAACACACCAAAAATATATACAAACACCTAAAAACAAAAAAGACCAACGTTTATTTCACAGTCATTGGAAAATAAATCATGCTTTTGAAATAACAGGATAGACCCACAGGATTAAAACATTAGTCATTAACATCTTGAGAAACATTTAGCAAAATTATGTAGCAGAGAAAACATCAAAAAATACAAAACTTGCTCCAAAACATCTCTGTTTCACTCCGCCATTCCTTCCAGCCAGCAAATCTGCCCCCTCTGAGGGGCAGCTGACACGTGCAGTATCCACGCTTTTTATAACATGTGTGCTAATGAACCAATTGGAAACACATGAAGAAATGTCAGCCTCTAGTTTGTGTGCACTTGGAACTGCTTACACCTGTTAAGGATGTCCTTAAATTACTAAGCCAAAAAAAGAGCTTTCTGAGCATGCTCAGAAAGATGCAAGTCATTTTCAGGATGAAACTTCCAACTTCTTTTTCTAACTGTTCGAGCATGCCCAGTTCACTCGAAATGCAGTACCAGAATCAAATCTGCAATGGCGGATGAAAGCATTAGAGGTGTTAAATTTTTTTTTGGTCCCCATGAAGTGATGCTTTACAAGCTGAACGGGAGGTCTTATAGAATTTTTACGTAACAAACCTAAATAGTAATAATTTAAACGCCCCTGTCCCTAGTAGCTCGCAGTCAGAAGGAACAAGCAGCATTTTTATTGTTTCCGGTTACCAGTTTAGATTTACAGATGAGGTCTAGTGCTATAAATATTCCTCTTGCTGTTACGCACGCTATGATACCTCACATGTGTGGTTTGAAGAATGTTTCCATATATGGGGGCGGGCCTTAAATGTGTAAGCCCCGCCCACATATTGAACCCCCGTTCAAACCCCACATGTGAGGTATCATAGCGTACGTTAGAGCGAGAGCAATACTTGTTAGCACTAGAGCTCCTCTGTAAATCTAAACTGGTAACCTGAAACACATAAAAAAGCGTTGCCTATGGGTTATTTTCAAGTACTGAAGTTTGGCGCCATTCCATGAGTGTGTGCAATATTAAAGTGTAACATGTTGGGTATCTATTTACTCGGTGTAACATCATCTTTCACATTATGGCCATAAATTGGGCTAACTTTAGTGTATTCTTAATTTGTAACCACTTGAGCCCCAGAGCATATTACTGGTCACTGACGGGGCCATTTTTTGCATTTCAACACTGCGTCATTTTGACTGACAATTGCGTGGTTGTGCGACGTGGCCCCCCAAAAAATTGGGCGTCCTCATCCTCCCCCCCCCCCCCTAAAAATTATTTTTTTTTTTTTTGTTGGTGGTATTTGATCACCTCTGCGTTTTTTTCATATTTTTGCTTGACCCAAAATATAGCGACAATTTGGTAACTAAAAAAACATCTTTTTTACGGTTTGCTATAATAAATCTCCCCCAAAATATATTCAAAAAATGTTTGCCCTCAGTTTAGGCCGATAAGTATTCTTGGACATATTTTTGGTTGCAAAAAATCACAATAAGCGTTTGATTGGTTTGGGCAAAAGTTCTAAGTAGGGGTTGGTCTTATGGGTTTTTTTTGAATAATTTTTTGTTTTACTAGTAATGGTGGCTATCATTTGTTTTTTCTGTCTAATGCGACATTGTGGCGGACACATTTTTGTGAGATTTGGCATTTTTGTAGCGAGCAATGGTATATCAATGCATTGCTTACTATAAAAATGACACTGGCAGGGAAGGGGTTAACACTAGGGGCGCGGAAGGGGTTGATTATGTTACCTGGGTGTGTTCTAACTGTAAAGGGGGTGGGACTGTGTAGGGGAAATGACAGATCGCTGTTCATACATTGTAGGGACAGACGAGCAGGCATTCCCCCCCCCCCCCTGACAGGACCGGGATAAAGGGGAACTCCACCCCAAATTACAAAAAAAAAACGGCGTGGGGGTCCCCCTTCTGGTGCACAACAGGCTCTTAGATTTGATCTGGAACATAAGGGGTTAAACCCACGCCAAAAAACGGCGTGGGGTTCCCCCTCAGATCCAGACCAAACCCTTCTCCCAGGCACGCAGTCTGGCCGGACAGGAATGGGGGTGGGGACGAGCGAGCGCCCCCCCCCCCCTCCTGAGCCGTACCAGACCACATGCCCTCGACATGGGGGAGTGTGTGCTGTGGGGGAGGGGGGCACTGCCCCCCCACCCCAAAGCACTCTTGTCCCCATGTCGAAAGGGACAAGAGCCTCTTCCCGACAACCCTGGCCGTTGGTTGTCGGGGTATGCGGGCGGGGGGCTTATCAGAATCTGAGAGCCCCCTATATTAAGGGGGCCCCCAGATTCTGGCCCCCCACCCTATGTGAATGAGTATGGGGTACATCGTACCCCTACCCATTCACCGGGTGGAAAAGTGTAAACAAAAAAAAACACACAGAAAAAAATAATTTATTAGTCAGCTCCGGGGGTCTTCTGCCGGGACCCCCCACCACCAGCCCATTGGGCCCCGGGCTTCGCCGTCTTCTGCCGGGGGGGACACCCACCGATGATCTCCGCCATGTCCAGCCAGGCCCCCACCCCAAAATAAGCTCTTTCAGATCCGGGGGGGGCCGGCCGAAAGAAGCAGAGAACAACGGGGGCGGAGCCCCTCGGTCTTCCAGACGTTTTCTGCCGGGGGGGCTCCAGCCCCGCACCGGTCTTCGCCGCCGCCTTCCGCCGGGGGGGTACACCTACCCCCCCCCCGGTCTTCGCCGCCGCCTTCCGCCGGGGAGAGAGACCCCCACCGATGCTCTCCGCCATGGTCGGCCAGGCCCCCTACCCCAAACAAAGCTCTTTTACATCCGGGGGGGGGCGGCGGGAATGGCGGAGAACAACGGGGGCGTCGCCACTCCTCGGTCTTCTAGCCGTCTTCTGCCGGGGGGGGGAAACACCCACCCATGCTCTCCGCCATGCTCGACTGTGCCCCCACCCCAAAATGAAGCTCTTTTACATCCGGGGGGGGCCGGCCGAAAACAGCGGAGAACAACGGGGGTGTCGCCCCACCTCGGGCTCCTCCGCTTCTGCCTGGCTCCTCCCGAGGCCAGGGCTTCTTTTGCCGTCTTCCGCCGGAGGGCGCCACTCTCCGGGCTTCTCGACGTTGTCTTCCGCCGCGGGGGCCAGGTCTTCTTCTTTGCCGCCCCCTTCGATTTTTTCGGCCTGGACGGGGGTCGCACATCCCATCCAGGACTTGGACGTGGCGGGCTTCTCGTCGCCGTTTTCTGCCGCTGCCCCCTTCACCACGAAGCTCCGTGCTTGTTTGATGAGGGCAGCGGGCTTCCGTCGTCTTCTCCGGGGCGAGGGTCGTACATCCCACCCCGATTTCCTCGCCGGCTTCTGCCTGGCTCCTACTGGGGGCCAGGCCTTCTTTGCCGTCTTCCGCCGGAGGGCGCCACTCTCCGGGCTTCTCGACGTTGTCTTCCGCCGCGGGGGCCAGGCCTTCTTCTTTGCCGCCCCCTTCGATTTTTTCGGCCTGGACGGGGGTCGCACATCCCATCCAGGACTTGGACGTGGCGGGCTTCTCGTCGCCGTCTTCTGCCGCTGCCCCCTTCACCACGAAGCTCCGTGCTTGTTTGATGAGGGCAGCGGGCTTCCGTCGTCTTCTCCGGGGCGAGGGTCGTACATCCCACCCCGGATTTCGTCGCCGTCTTCTGCCGCTGCCCCCTTCACCACGAAGCTCCGTGCTTGTTTGATGAGGGCAGCGGGCTTCCGTCGCAGTCTTCCGCCGCGGGGTGACACTCGCGGGCTTCTTCTTCCATTCGATGTTGACACGGCGAGGTCCGGCGCTGAAATGCCTTCTGAGCGGCGGGCAAGGACTTATATTGGCATTGGGCGTGGGCGTGGTTATGCCAACATGTGACCTTAACCCATGTGACAGTGATGTGACGTGACATCACTGTCACATGGGTTAAGGTCACATGTTGGCATAACCACGCCCACGCCCAATGCCAATATAAGTCCTTGCCCGCCGCTCAGAAGGCATTTCAGCGCCGGACCTCGCCGTGTCAACATCGAATGGAAGAAGAAGCCCGCGAGTGTCACCCCGCGGCGGAAGACTGCGACGGAAGCCCGCTGCCCTCATCAAACAAGCACGGAGCTTCGTGGTGAAGGGGGCAGCGGCAGAAGACGGCGACGAAATCCGGGGTGGGATGTACGACCCTCGCCCCGGAGAAGACGACGGAAGCCCGCTGCCCTCATCAAACAAGCACGGAGCTTCGTGGTGAAGGGGGCAGCGGCAGAAGACGGCGACGAGAAGCCCGCCACGTCCAAGTCCTGGATGGGATGTGCGACCCCCGTCCAGGCCGAAAAAATCGAAGGGGGGCGGCAAAGAAGAAGGCCTGGCCCCCGCGGCGGAAGACAACGTCGAGAAGCCCGGAGAGTGGCGCCCTCCGGCGGAAGACGGCAAAAGAAGGCCTGGCCCCAGTAGGAGCCAGGCAGAAGCCGGCGAGGAAATCCGGGGTGGGATGTACGACCCTCGCCCCGGAGAAGACGACGGAAGCCCGCTGCCCTCATCAAACAAGCACGGAGCTTCGTGGTGAAGGGGGGGCAGCGGCAGAAGACAGCGACGAGAAGCCCGCCACGTCCAAGTCCTGGATGGGATGTGCGACCCCCGTCCAGGCCGAAAATTCGAAGGGGGCGGCGGCAGAAGACCCTCAAAGTTCAAACCACCTTCACCAGGTGAATGGGTAGGGGTACGATGTACCCCATACTCATTCACATAGGGTGGGGGCCCGAAATCTGGGGGCCACATTATTAAACGGGGCTCCCAGATTCTGATTGGCTCCCGCCCGCATACCCCGACAACCAATGGCTAGGGTTGTCGGGAAGAGGCTCTTGTCCCGATCGACATGGGGACAAGAGTGCTTTGGGGTGGGGGGGCAGCGCCCCCCCTCCCCCAAAGCACACACTCCCCCATGTCGAGGGCATGTGGTCTGGTACGGCTCAGGAGGGGGGGGGGCGCTCGCTCGTCCCCACCCCCATTCCTGTCCGGCCAGACTGCATGCCTGGGATGAGGGCTTGGTACGGATCTGGGGGGGAACCCCACGCCGATTTTGGCGTGGGTTAACCCCTCACGTTCCGGACCAAGCCGGAGAGCCTATTGTACCCCTGGGGGGGAAGCCGCGCCGGTTTCACATTTGAAATTTGGCGCGGAGTTCCCCTTCAGTGTCAGCGCAGCCCGAGAACAGCTCGGAGCTTGCCGTACGCCGCTCCAGGCAGTGCAAACACTGCTACGCCGCCTGGTATTTACCAAGGATTTCCCGGCGTACTGAAGAGGCGCGCGGTGAGCTCCGATTTTTCCCTCTGCGCATGCCCAGTATGCAAGTGAACCTTCCGAGGTTCTAGCGTACTTTGCAAGCGCCCGGGGATCGGGTCCCAAAAGTCACTTTCCCTTTCAAATCGGCCCGCCACACAAGTTGAAACACATGTCACTACACTTCCCCTGCATCACCCCCCTCCCTCCCCTCATAAACTCCCGCCCGAATCCCCGATGTTTACATAACTAAATGCCGCACGCCAGCTCTGTACTGGCGTGCTGTGCGCCCTCTTCTGGGCGCATTAGGCACTTTAGTAAATGAGGAAACACGCTGCACTAGCAGCGTGTTTCTTTGGTAAATGTCAAAAACAGGTTTACTCCTGCTTGTGCACCATGAGTCTTGGCGCACAGGCTTGGTAAATCAGCCCCATGGTCACACAAAAGTTTGGTGAACTTTTGACTGCCAAAAACGTACAACAGTACGACAAGCTAAAATTAAGTTCAATGCTTCTGAGAATGCGTCCACTTGATTCTGAGAATGCATGTTTTTTTTTTCCATTGGAAAAGCATATATATATTCCCACTAGGTTTTTTTCCTGACAGGAAAAAAAGATCCTGCTCTCTTTTTTTTCCTGCCAGTTTTCCTGTGGGAAAAAGTCCGATGGAGCATGCACACGGTCGGGATTCCCGAAGAAAAGCTCTCATCGCAGTTTTTCTGGAGGACACATATTCAGCGTGGACTGTGACTGTTGCAGAAGATGGACTAGCAAAGGACTATTTGCATTCCACAACCAGACTTTTACATGCTGAACTGTCATAGACTAGACATACTAATATGTTATTACAGTATTTTTGCCAACAATGATGAAAATATTTATTGTAACTCTGAACGCCAATTATATTAGAATTATTATTTACAGTAATATTTCACAATGTGTTGATAATGCACCTTTACTTTATTTTTATTACCACTTTTCAGGGCTCAAAATATGGAAAGGGGTGTATATTTTAGCATGATCCATCTAAAGAGAATGGACTTATTGATTTCCTTTGTTTTCTTACTCACCACAGAAATCTAAGGCCCACAACTATTACATTGTATTGAACAGAAAAGGGAATTATTTGGAGACGGAAAAATATGTTTACTTCTAAAATGAATAGACACGTAAAATTAGTTTACAACGTACAGTTATCTTATACAGAGGATGCAACATGTAACACTACAATAAACTTACTTGTGCAAAAAGATAGTCTATTACTTGATAGCTGAGAATAGGGTCAGGAGACAGATTCATGATGCTGCAGCGGGAGGTTTTTGCTCCACCTGTACCGATCCACTCAGGAAAGAAGAACCTTTAAATTGATAAATATGTATCAGTTTAATTATTCACATTAAAGAATTAGAAATATGGAAACACAGAAGAGTGATGGCAGAAAAAAGTCCAAGTGGTCCATCAAGTCTGCCCCATGTTGTTTATTTATAAACTGTTTATTATTTTGTATTGTTTATTTATTGTCTGAGTATAGATCTATGTTTGTCTCAATCATGTTTAAACCCACCTACTGTTGACTGACTCACTACCTCTGCTGGAAGGCTATTCCAAGCACTGTCGATTTCACATACCAACTACCCTTTTGGTAAAATAATACTTTCTTAAATTAGTTTGGGGAACTTTCCTCCTGCTAGTTTGAGGTCATTTCCCGTGCTCTTGGTACTACCCCCTAAATCCTTTTCACCCGATCAACGATGTGGTTGATTTGCTAAATGCAAATAGGCTGTTCACTTTGCAAAGTAGGTTTCCCCTGAGCTTAGTGAATGTGTTCAAATTTCACTTTGCAAAGAATATCCAATCACATGCAAGGAAATTAGAAAAAAAAGTAATTTTCTTGCACATAATTGGATGATGGAAGTCAGGAGAGCTTCATTTAAATTTAATAAGCTCTTGGGAGAATTCCCTTGCAAAGGTAAGAGCCTAACTGTCTTTAGTAAATCAACCCCAATTGTGTACAAAGCTGCTACAAGGGCTGACATTGTACTCTTGTCAAAAGGTGTACCTGATAGTAGGGTTGTCCCGATACCACTTTTTTATGACCGAGTACAAGTACCAATATTTTTTTTCAAGTACTCACCAATACCGATTACCGATACTTTTTTTTAATGTCATGTGACACACTAATAGATGGCACTGGCTGATGGGCACTAAAAAGTGGCACCGACTGATGGCTGGCAGTGGCACTGATGAATGGACACTGATAGGTGGCACTAATGAGCACTGATGGCTGGCACTGAAAGATGGCACTGATAGGTGGCATGCACAGATGGCTGGCACTGAAAGATGACACTGATAGGTGGCATGCACAGATGGCTGGCACTGAAAGATGACACTGATAGGTGGCACGCAGTCATGGCTGGCACTGATAGGTGGCATGCACTTAAAAAGATGGCACTGATAGGTGGCATGCACTGACAGATGGCTGGCACTTATGGGCAGGCACTGAAAAAAATGACATGAGAGGAAAAGAAAGGAACCTAAACTATTTTGCTATGCTGCCTGCAACGCCCGTCTTGTTACACCGAGCCAGAACTATATGGGCTGGGTATAACAAGATGTCTGCTTCTGGCTTAATGTGGCCGAGTGCAGAGTGTACCAAGATGGGCGTCGGGAACTCAGAATGTTCAAGCAGTTACAGTGTACAATGGCAACATGGAGCGTCACTTCAGTTACCAAATGTGACGCTCCGATCACCGATGGATGATGCGGCTACGCCCTGCAACCTTGTCAGCTTACCTGCTTGAGGACTCACTCTCTGCTCCGCCCGCTGACTTCTGTTGTAACGTTGTACGCCGCCTCTCTCTCCCATCCCAGGTTTCAGATCAGGCATCGGGAGCATTTGCGCGAGTACAAGTACACGCGCAAATGCTCGGTATCGGCCCCGATACCGATACTACTAGTATCGGTAACGGGACAACCCCTACCTGATAGGATAATTAGTCAGAACTAACAGAAATGCTATCTAAACCCACAGGTCCTGATCTGAGTCAATCTATTATGCCAACTTAGTCAGCCATTGGTGAAGTCACATATACATCATTAGCACAATGAAGGCATAAATTGGGATAAAATCTTGAGATCAAAGATCACGGAGGAGAGATGGGTTTGCTTTAAAGGGGTTGTAACGGTTCGTTTTTTATTTTCTAAATCGGTTCCTTTAAGCTAGTGCTAGTGCTAGTTACCTTTTCCTTCATTTTCCCTTCTAAATGTGTTTTTTTTGTTTTCTTCGTCTAAATTTCTCACTTCCTGTTTCTCCTCAGTAAGGTGTTCAGTAAGCTGTTCTAAATGACTTTCCACTGCTCTGATGTTGGTGGAAAGCTTACTGAAGAGAAACAGGAAGTGAGAAATTCAAACAAAGAAAAAAAACATTTTGAAAGGAAATCGAAGGAAAAGGTTAGTGAACCAACAATGCACTAGCTTAAAGGAACCTATTTAGAAAATAAAAGACAAACCTTTACAACCCCTTTGAGAGCATATTAAATACGGGCATTAGCCAATGCATCCCATTGGGCAATAAATTTAAAAGAGCGAACAAAAGTCCTGGATGGCTTAAAGGAGTAGTCTGAAGCCACATTCCACAACATGCCTGATTGTAGCCAATAAAAATACCTTTTAAAAGAAGTCACTCTCATGAAAATCGTCCCAGCAGTTCTTCTTTTATTCCCTCTGTTAGTTTTCTTTACTTCCTGGTTCTCATCCACGGCCACCATGATAATACAGGCTCTCCCAGCATGCCTCCTCCTCTCTTCCTGTAATCTCCTTCCCTCCCCCTGTAACTCCCCCGCTCGGACCCCTCCCTAAATTATAATATTTCACGCCCCTTCTCTCTCACCTATTTCCCTATCCCTGCCTCCTAAAAAGCGTCCTCTTCTATTGGATAGCCGAGCTCCAATGATCTTTTGGCCCCCCCCAGCGTGCATCTAGCAATGTAAGCACGTAAAGCTTACTTTATTAGATGCTCTAGTCCTGGTTCAGCAGCGGTCAGAAGAATCTGAAGTTGTGCACCAATCACCATCGCATCATGGTAAAATAAACTATAATATACACAACCCCTTCATATGTTACTTCCCTTAGCCAAAACTACAAGTCACAGCATTCACATACATAAAAATATTGTATTGGCATGCTGTGACTTGTAGTTCTCCCTTGATGTAAGCAGCATTTCATTATATGTATTTATATTGAAATGCTTATTAGCTCAGGAGGAAAACTACAAGTCACAGCATTCCCTTACAGTATTTCTATGTATTGGCATGCTGTGACTTGTAGTTCTCCCCTTGATGTAAGCAGCATTTCATTATATGTATTTATATTGAAATGCTTATACCTCAGGAGTAAAACTACAAGTCACAGCATTCCCTTACAGTATTTCTATGTATGAGCATGCTGTAGAGTTGCACATCAAAGGGCATCGGCGGGTGTCCGGTGATTCGCCGTGCGTGCTGCATGACATGGCATTGTGGCAACCCTAAAGTCATTTGCTGGAGTCTAGACCGATCGATTCGGACGGGAGACATGAGGGTCGCCTAGATCCATAGCTGATGGTCATGTGGATGCTGAGAGCCGACTGTTGATAATCGCGCCTGCCATGCATGCTCCAGAGTACTAAGTCAGAGCGCTATGTCACTGTTTCCTGAGGTCAGCCTCTCTCTCTCATGACTCCTCTCCCTCTCTCTCCTGCCTTCTATCTCTCTCCTACCCCCTCCCTCTCTCTCCTGTCCCCCTCCCTCACCTGCTCCACCTCCCCCTCTCTCCTGCCCCCTCCCTCTCTCTCCTGTCCCCCTCCCTCACCTGCTCCACCTCCCCCTCTCTCCTGCCCCCTCCCTCTCTCTCCTGTCCCCCTCCCTCACCTGCTCCACCTCCCCCTCTCTCCTGCCCCCTCCCTCTCTCTATTGCCCTCTCTCCCTCCTGCCCCCTCCCTCTCTCTCTCCTGCCCCCTCCCTCTCTCTCCTGCCCTCTCTCCCTCTCCTGCCCCCTCCTCTCTCTCTCCTGCCCCCTCCCTCTCTCTCCTGCCCCCTCTCCCTCTCTCTCCTGCCCCCTCTCCCTCTCTCTCCTGCCCCCTCTCCTCCTGCCCCCTCACCCTCCTGCCCCCTCACCCTCCTGCCCCCTCACCCTCCTGCCCCCTCACCCTCTATCCTGCCCCGTCCCTCTCTCTCCTACTTCTCTCTATCTTGCCCCCTCCCTCTCACTCTCCTGCCCGCTCTCCCTCTCTCTCTGTCCCCCCTCCTCACCTGCTCCACCTCCCTCTCACCCTCTCTCCTGCCCCCTTCTCTCTCTCTCTCCTATTTCTCTCTATCCTGCCCCCCTCCCTCTCTCTCCTGCCTCTCACTCTCCTGTCCCCTCTCACTCTCTCTCCTGTCCCCCTCTCTCAACTGCTTCACCTCCCCTCACCTTCTCTCCTACCCTCTCCCTCACCACCTACCCCTCTCTCCTGTCACCTCTCTCTCCTGCCTCTCACTCTCCTGCCCGCTCTCCCTCTCTCTCTCCTGTCCCCCTCCCTCACCTGCTCCACCTCCCCCTCACCCTCTCTCCTGCTCCCTCACTCTCTCTCCTATTTCTCTCTATCCTGCCCCCTCCCTCTCTCTCCTGCCTCTCACTCTCCTGCCCGCTCTCCCTCTCTCTCTCCTGTCCCCCTCCCTCACCTGCTCCACCTCCCCCTCACCCTCTCTCCTGCTCCCTCACTCTCTCTCCTATTTCTCTCTATCCTGCCCCCCCTCCCTCTCTCTCCTGCCTCTCACTCTCCTGCCCGCTCTCCCTCTCTCTCCTGTCCCCCTCCCTCACCTGCTCCACCTCCCTCTCACCCTCTCTCCTGCTCCCTCACTCTCTCTCCTATTTCTCTTTATCCTGCCCCCTCCCTCTCTCTCCTGCCTCTCACTCTCCTGTCCCCTCTCACTCTCTCTCCTGTCCCCCCCCTCACCTGCTTCACCCCCCCTCACCTTCTCTCCTACCCTCTCCCTCACCACCTACCCCTCTCTCCTGTCACCTATTTCTCTCTCCTGCCTCTCACTCTCCTGCCCGCTCTCCCTCTCCTGTCCCCCTCCCTCACCTGCTCCACCTCCCCTCACCCTCTCTCCTGCCCTCTCCCTCACTCTCTCTACCCCTATTTCTCTCTATCCTGCCCCCTCCCTCTCTCTCCTGCCTCTCACTCTCCTGCCCGCTCTCCCTCTCTCTCCTGTCCCCCTCCCTCACCTGCTCCACCTCCCTCTCACCCTCTCTCCTGCTCCCTCACTCTCTCTCCTATTTCTCTTTATCCTGCCCCCTCCCTCTCTCTCCTGCCTCTCACTCTCCTGTCCCCTCTCACTCTCTCTCCTGTCCCCCTCACCTGCTTCACCCCCCCTCACCTTCTCTCCTACCCTCTCCCTCACCACCTACCCCTCTCTCCTGTCACCTCTCTCTCCTGCCTTTCACTCTCCTGCCCGCTCTCCCTCTCTCTCTCCTGTCCCCCTCCCTCACCTGCTCCACCCCCCTCACCCTCTCTCCTGCTCCCTCACTCTCTCTCCTATTTCTCTCTATCCTGCCCCCTCCCTCTCTCTCCTGCCTCTCACTCTCCTGTCCCCTCTCACTCTCTCTCCTGTCCCCCTCTCTCAACTGCTTCACCTCCCCTCACCCTCTCTCCTGCCCTCTCCCTCACCACCTACCCCTCTCTTCTGTCACCTCTCTCTCCTGCCTCTCACTCTCTCTCCTGTCCCCCTACCTCACCTGTAAAACCTCCCCCTCCCCTCTCTCCTGCCCTCTCCCTCACCACCTATCCCTCTCTCCTGTCACCTCTCTCCCTCCTGTCCCCTCTCCCTCCCCCTCCCCCCCTCACCTGATCCACTTCACCCCCCTCACCCTCTCTCCTGCCCCCTCACCCCTACCCCTCTCTCCTACTTCTCTCTATCCTGCCCACTCTCCTGTCCCCTCTCCCCCTTCCTCTCCCCCTCTCCTGTCCACCTCCCCTCACCCTCTCTCCTGCCCTCTCCCTCACCACCTACCCCTCTCTTCTGTCACCTCTCTCTCCCCTCTCCCTCTCTCCCCCTACCTCACCTGTAAAAACCTCCCCCTCACCCTCTCTCCTGCCCCCCCTCACCACCTCCCTCTCTACCTCTCCCTCCTGTCCCCCTCCCTCATCTGCTCCACCTTCCCCTTACCCTCTCTCCTGCCCCCTCCCTCTCTCTCCTACTTATCTCGATCCTGCCCCCTCTCTCTCTCTCATGTCTCTCTCCCTCCTGCCCCCTCTCTCTCTCCTGTCCCCCTCCCTCTCTCCTGCCCGCTCTCTCCTCCTGCCCCCTCTCCCTCCTGTCCCCCTACCTCACCTGCTCAACCTCACCCTGTCTCCTACCACCTCCCTCTCTCTCCTGCCCTCTCTCCCTCTCCTGCTCCCTCTCTCTCCTGCCCCCTCCTTCTTTCTCCTGCACTCTCTCCCTCTCTTTCCCACTCCCTCTCTCTCCTTCCCTCTCTCCCTCTCCTGCCCCCTCTCTCTCTCTCTCTCTCTCTCTCTCTCTCGTGCCCACCCTCCCTCTCTCTCCTGTCCCCTACCTCTCTCTCCTGCATTTCCCGCTCTCTTCTGTTCCCCTCTCTCAACTTAAAACTTTGCCGTACGCCGCTAGAGTGTTTTCGTGTGTGGCTTTAAGAAAAGGTGTCAACCCTAGTATGCTGTGATTTCTACTTATAAAACTTTTAATATGTATGTATGTACATAAATATATATAAATATATAAATAAATATATAATTAAAAAAATATATATATATATATATAAAAATATATATAATAAAAATATATATATATATATATATATATACATATATATTTTTATTTTTAAAAATATATATCTAAATAAATATATATAATAATGAAATGCTGCATACATTTACTCAGTGCCCCTCACCCTATACCAGTGTTTCTGTTCTCATCATCCTATACCATCACCCTATACCACTCTGTCCGTTCTCATCATCACATGCCTTCAATCTATACCACTCTGTATTAACTTCTTCCCATACCATCACCCTTTATCACTCTGTCTCTTATCATGATCACATACCTTCACCTTATACCACTATGTCTGTTCTCATCATCACATACCATTAACCTATAGTACTCTGTCTCTTCTCATCATCCCTTACTCTCAACCTATACCTCTATGTCTCTTAATCATCATCACATACCATCACCCTGTACCACTATGTCTGTTATCATCACATACCATTACTCTATACCACTCTGTTTCTGGTCCTCAACCTTCACCTTCTATCACTATTTTCCTCTACATAAGCCCTCACCTTATACCAATCTGTTTCTTCTCATCATCCCATACCATCACCATTTACCACTCAGTCTCTGATCCTCACCCTTAACCTATCACTATTTTCCTCCACCTACCAAGCCACCTTTTATCACTCTGTCTTTCCTCCTCACCACTCAGCCTATAAGACTCTGTATGTCCTCTCACCACTCAGCCTATAAGACTCTGTATGTCCTCCTCACCACTCAGCCTATAAGACTCTGTATGTCCTCCTCACCACTCAGCCTATAAGACTCTGTATGTCCTCCTCATAACTTACCCTCATCCTATACTACTCTATCTGTCCTCATCATCCCTGTATCTAAGCAGACACCTCTCTGACCTTCCTCCTCACCTCTCACCCAATACGACTCTGTCTGTCCTCCTCACCACTCACCCTCACCCTAGTCCACTCTACCTGTCATCATCACTTTATCTAAGCCGACACATCTCTCTCCTTCCTCCTGTCACCTCATAAGAGACCAGTCTGTCTCTCCTCCTCATTACTTGCCCTATACCTTTCAAACCATGCTCCTAACAATAAAACAATTTTTCTATCCTCATGACATCGCTATCTCAGTTTACACCTATCTCCCCGGAAAAATATACCAAAACCCATCGTTCCTTACAAAATATACTCACCTCTATATTTCTAACCACAGAACACTATATAATTTCACAGAACAAGACCTCCATGTTTTAGTGTGGTACACAATTTTAAAAGATGGATAATTAAAAAAAAAAAATGATATCCAAGATTTAATTAGGTATATATGATGTATTAATTTAATTTTTTCATTTTCATGTATTATTAATTATATTAAAAAGTCAGTGGAGGAAATACTATTCGATGTGGAGTCTATGGCTACTGAAACAGTCACTACAAGCTTGGAGTGGAATTCAAATGATGTAAGTATATTTTTTATCAAAAATCACCTAAAAAAAAAAATGTTTTACTTGTGTTTCTACGTATAGATACCTCTAAAATTTTTTTTGTATTCTCTGTAGGTATCTGATTACAATGAAGAGGATAATGGGGGAGTAGGAGCTACTTCTGCACCACGTCCAAGAATAGTGACTGAAAATACGGTAATTAATTTTTTATTAACTACACTATTATTCTTTGTTGGTTTTGATTTGTCATTAGTACTTTCCGTTTCTCCCCTATCGAAAGTCTAAGGAACAAATTGATTGATCTGTTCCCGGGGACATCGGTGATCTCGGTGCAGGGCCCGTCATAATGTTGCCAGCCACTGCTTAGGTGCAAGCATAGTAATGTCTCAGAAGGACCCCTCTTGAAATCTGAAATGGACAGGGTCGTGAATTTAAAGTTCTAATTTCCAGACTTTTGCCACTACACATTGCATATAATATAATGGAGTGAACCATACGTAATGTCATTGTCAGTCTTTTCCAATGACCCCACTTCTATTAGAAAACTACGATGGCATGGCTGCAACGAGATCTCTTGTGTACACAGGAGTAGGACCCCTAAGTGCTTTCATCTTTTGCACTCTATTTAGTATTTTTTGTTTTATAAAGTTTAATACTCTATGTTAATTATATACTTTTGTATTTATTTTCTAGTTCCTTCAAAACCTTTTACAATGGCTGCAGTCTCCCATTGATGAGGAGAATCGACTGCATCCGTTTTGCTTTCAAAACGACCCAGAATGGGGTCCGGATGAAGACCGGCCTGCACCGATCCCTGACCCCGAGGGCAGATGTGGAAGCACTCATTGGTGCCAATGCACATGTTGTCAACCCATGAGTGCAGTTGTAGAAAGTATTTGTTGTAGGGAATTTTCTCAAATTAATAATTTCAGAGAGCAGTACACATGTGTCGTTTTACATCCTCAATTTGAAAGTCAAATACTTTCTACAGCTGCACTTGAGGCCTACACTGTCCTTGTTGACCAGATGTCACAGCGAGAATTTAACCGTGAAAGAAATAGGTAAACTTTTTTAATAATTTTTATTTAAAAAGGAACTTTTTTGGATTTTCGTGTCTCTTTATAATTTCACTAATAAAACATTTGGGAGATAAAAAAGGAAGGCAGCATAAATTTGGAGAAGCATTTTCGAAAATGAATTTTAAAAGAGAAATGTCTTATTTAGGAAGCCACTATATTTTTTAAATATTTTTTAGCAAGCGCGGTAGTCATGACCCCCTAACAGATGTTGGCCCAGATTAACAGAGGAATTACGCCTGTCTAAATGGTGTTAGACAGGAGTAATTTCAAATTTCGCGCGCCGTATCACTATTTTGAATCCTCAAACCATGATATGGCGGCTTCGGGCTTCGATCCGAGAGGCTTACGTCCTCGTAAGCCTTCGGCTCTACGCTGCGATATATTTGCGGCCGCTCGGAGGAGTTTGCGTCGTTTTCATGCGTCGGGGTATGCAAATGACTTTTTACGGCGATCCACGAAGGTACGAGTGTCCCTCGCAATCGCCTACGTCATTTTTTGGCTACGTAATGTTAGAGTAGCTTTTTGCTGGTCTAACAGTGCGTAACCCATGTAAAGTATGGCCGTCGTTCACGCGTCGATTTTAAATATATATATATTTTTTTTAACGTAACTCGTTCGGGAATAGGAATGTACACAAACGACGCTACTACGACGTGACGACGTGTTTACGCGCAATGCACGGCTGTAAATTTGGGAACGGAGCATGCACAATTCGATCGCCGCGGGAACGCGCCTATTTTAAATGCTTCACGCCCCCTACTCGCGCAGATGGATTGCGACGGGAGAAATACACTACGCCGCCGTCGTTTACTGGACAAAATCTACCTGAATTCCACGTAGAGCCCGGTAAAAAAAGGCAGCGTAGTGTATTTCTGATACTCTACGACAATCTAATTCTCTGTGAATCGGCCCCGTTGATTCCAGGATTTCCTTAGTCTTTACCAAGTGATATAATTGGCGTGATGAATGATTCACAGATTAAAATTCAATCACTTTGAAAAGATTACAAAAAACTTTAAAACATGACCATTAAGGGGATACTGTAAACTGAACTTGAGAAACACTACTCTAGATAAAAAATGCTCAATATACCCAATATTAGATTGTGTGATGGGTGTAGTTTACTGAATATCGATAAATCTAGGTATTACTTATTTTCTGTTTATACTATCACCGCTTCAACAATTTTTATTTTTCAGAAACTACAGATGGATTGCGTATCGGTTTTTTACAGCCAGGATTTATGGCTTTCTGGGAAAAGGGAACCGTGTACCGATTCCATCTTGTCTTATTAACGCTGTACGTACCAGATTCCCTAATATAGAAAACCAATACACTGGTTTTCAATGGTTCAGTTACTATAATGGTAATAGACCACCTTTTGCACAGAATTTCTAAATACAACACATGAGTAAAAAAAAATATAAAAATACACTGTTTACATCTTTTTTTAAATTCTGTTTTATTCTTTAGAAGTGTTTAATTTGAGGAAAACCATTGCATATTTGACAACACACTATCTACTGCTTAGATTTTCCTTTAAAGTTCAAAAAGATTTATCGATGGTACTCAAGCGAAATGTTGATTTGTAAAACCTGCCAGTCATGAATATAAATATTGTTTAGATAAACTGTTAATCTTGTTAATTTTATTGTAGCAAATGTTATTGCACTGTTAAAATGGAATATTTGAGAAATATTATATATAATATTTAATTATGTCCTAATAATTAAAAATTATTTATATATTTATTTATTATTTATATGTTATTTAATAAAATATATTTGTAAAAGTTATTTCTTTGGTTTTTGAATGCAATATTAAAAAAATGTTTTGTTTTATATATTTATATATATATATATTTTTTTTTTTTTTTAATATAATGAAAATAAGTATAACCCAAAAAAAATAAATGTTATTGTTTAATAAAGTGACAAAAAAGTTTATAACTCTAAAAAATTAGTAAATATAATATATGGGTGTTATTGGGAGCTATAAAAAATTAGAAATGTAATCAATTTAGAACATTTTTCGAATATGTGTCCTCATTATCACCCATACTTAACCTTTTACACACGATTGTAGTGCGTTTGATGCTGATTCAACCACGACTGATGTTCTGCAAAACATTCAAGTGTTTGGGGAGATATCCTTTTTGTTATTTCTATATAACTCATCATGCTTTTGGCTGTATGGGACTCAATGATGTAATGTTTGCCTCATGTAACTACATTAAAGGGAGCTGCGCATGTCTCGTTCATGTTCCTCTTTGAAAACACCTTCTACCCCCATCAGCCCTGACATGAAGCAGACAATAATCTAAATTAGTGACGTCACCGAGTACCAGTGAGCCAAAAGCATGTGATTAACATATAAAACAAAATATGTTTTTTAAAAAAATGCTAGAACATTTTTCATTAGGATAGTTTCGTTTTAATCAACATCTTCAAAAATCACAGACTTTAGTAATAGGTTGATAAAAAGTGACAGATGCCCTTTAATATCTCTAATGATAGTCCATAACAAGATTAAATAATTTTCATTAGTGGAATCTAGACTGGAACTCTTCAAGTAATGTTGCATTGTCCGGTTTTGGCACAGGTGCAATATTTTTTGAAAATGTCCCTCTCTGTGACTCCCAATCTGACTGTGTTGGGTCAATAAGAACTTTAAACACATTGTCCAAAACTTCAGCCATAAAATCTTGAGATGTTGGTACATAGATTGCTTTAACCAACCATGCTCTCCTTGCTTTCGAATAAACAAAGGAGTGACGTTGAGAGCCCTCTGGTTGACTGACTGCTGATTCTTTTCTAACCGTGGCTTGTATTCGACCAACGTTCCTGTTATGGTCCAAGGCTGCTAATTGTGTTCTTGCAATCATTGAGTCTACAAAAAAGTGTATCCGTTTAGGCCGATATTTTAGACATACACTATGATATATCTCCAATTCTCCAGTATGACAAAAATTAGACAACTGCTTTATGTCCCTCAAAATTGCAGGATTCAAACATATTTTTGACAAATGGTTGTGTGCGGGCAATCCTGGAACAAGCCATTTTTTAATTTCCTTTTCTTCCTCGGTCAGTTGTGGATGGTAACATTGTGCATATACAGAATTTTCCTCCCACGCATGTTCATTTGCTACATGACGCACAACAGATTTCCATTTCTCCACCAAGATCTCTGGGTCTCTTTCACAAGTGCGTGAACACCACCATAAGTGGTTTTTTACAGGCTGAATCCATGATAGTAACACCTCTGTATTTTTAGTTTTTGCCCCAGCAGCTAACTTATTTCCCAAGGATTTAGCCAAATGCCACACATCGAATTGGTGGTCTATGTATGGGAATTCCTCACGCAAACTTTTGCGGATAGATATGTGTCGGTCCGTGGCAATTGTCGAGATTTCCATGTTTTTATCAATCAGCTGCTGTAGTGTCTTCCTAAAGGCAATTTTTTCTAATGCCACAGATGAGGTACTGGGTTCCAATTGTTGAACATGAAAAGCGCAAATTTTTTTAGAATCAACATCCATCAGTGTATACGTACAATACTTAGCACTGAATCCCGGAGAGTCATTTTGTCCATCGCCTGTTAGGTATAATGGAGCCCTACCTATATCTTTGAGTATATTTTCCTGTTCAGTTTTCCATGTTAGATGAATTCCTGCAAAAATATATTGCTTTTGGTAAGTGAAAAAAGTGGATTTTGATATTATTTTTATGTTCATAATTTTAAACATACTTTCAATTTTGCGGAAACTATTGCCGCTCAGTACAGTGGATGCGGACAACAACAAATTTCCTGCAGGTTTGTTTTTGACTGTAGGTTGAGACTTCCATATTTGTCTCGCATGACCTTCTGAACACCTCACACTTAAAGAAAACATGCTCCCTAAAAAGTATTTCTTGTAATGCGTCAAATGTCCCTTACACATTCTTTTAACAGAGCAAGGGATCATGCTGATGAGTTTTTTAAAACAAGATTCAAATATGATAAATTTTAAATCTCTTACAACATCATCGTTTACATCAAATAGGTTTTCAAAATGTTCCTCATTCAATTTTTCATCCTCATCCTCAACACTTGACTCATAAGATTCATCTTCCTCTTCCTCACATTCTGTTGGATGAAATGATGTGTCCTCAATATCAATATAACTATAAATGGTTGTTTCAGCATCTTCTATTTCAACGTCATTTTCCTCATCGTCACATGCACGAATTATTGACAGTTCTACCTTTTTTTGCATTTCGGGTATCACACTTAAAGTTGATTGCGAGTAAACTTCGAAATCCAGAGTTGATAACATTTCTGGCTCTTTAGGCTTTGAAAAATAGTTATGTTCTTGATGAAATTTTATTTTCTTTGAGTCAGGCTTAGAAAACGTTTTGAATGGTGTAGACGAAAAAGGCTCAAAAGAAGTACTCTGTATGGCTGTAATTAGTTCTTCTTTATCTGTTATTTCAGTTAGAATGCGATTATCTGGAACTAAATTAATATTCAAGCCTGTATCGGCTTGTTCCTGAATAATAGGTGATAGTGGGTTATCCACAAGTTCATCTATTCCAAAATACGAATGTTCAGAATGTATAGTATTTTTAGTTAAACTAATTTGTTTAGCCTGTGAGACTTCCTCATCTAAAATAATTTTTCGACTGGTAGTTGAGCGTTTCCTTTTGCGTTGAAATGCTTCTTTTCTTCGAGGACTAAAATAAATGAAGGGTGTGGTGTTGGTTGCAAAATCTCTGATAGTTTGACTGCTTTTCCTTTTCCTTTTGTTTGGTGTTTCTAATTGGGTAGATTCTCCCATTCTTTTTAAAGATGGATCATTGCTGTCTGTTTGCAAAACAGTTGTTGATGTTCCTGCTTTTGCCAGGTCTGTCTTTATTTCTAAATTATCAGTAATAATATAACTTCCACAACCTGATGATAATGAGGAGCTATTTACCTGTTCTTGAGGTGCACTGATTCTTAGAGCCAAGCACGGGAGACTTGTAGATTGTGTTGCCATCAGAGTTGTTGAGCAGAGTGGTGTTTGCATACATTCAAAGGTAACATGCGTAGACGTAGAAGATGCACAGGTATATGTTACCACGCATGTAGTTGGCGTTGAGCAAGTGATTAGATTAGCTGATGTTTGCATTGTAGACAATGGAACAAATGCTGATGTAGATGTTAAAGTGATACTTGCTTTGGATGATGTAGAGCCAAATGTTGGAAAGATAGTAGGTTCTGCAACAGGCCTTAGTCTTCGGCGATCCTCATCATATGTATATGCATCTGTTTCAAAATGAAGTGAACACATTCTATAGTTGTCAGTCAGTTTTCCGTTTAATATCTTTTGTACCATTTCTTCCAGGTTGTTTGTGAAACGACCACTGTTGACTAGCCATTTTCTGATCCGATTGATATCCCATGGGAAACTATGCATACTAATGGATTTGTCGCCCTTTCTCCGCCGACTTTCACATCCCCTGATAATGCACGATGGCATGTTGAAACTTTTTGTAGAATAAATGAAAAAAAAAATAGAAATGTTAAAATAAGTTTGTTTAAAAAAGTTTACTTTAAAATATAAATGCCTAAGACACACTGTTAATATGTGGTTTTTCAAAAGTATGGGTAGAGAAAGTGCATATAATAGGCCAGAGAAAGTGCAGTGTATGGTGCAGAGAGAATACATGGTATGGGAAGAGAGAGAGCAGGTTATGGGCAGAGAGAGTGCAGAGTATGTGAAAAGAGAGTGCAGGGTCCAAAGAGAGATGGTAATGTCCAAAGAGAGAGTGCAGGGTAATGTCCAAAGAGAGTGAGTGCAAAGAGAGAGTGCAGGGTAATGTCCAAAGAGAGAGTGCAGGGTAATGTCCAAAGAGAGAGTGCAGGGTAATGTCAAAGAGAGAGTGCAAAGAGAGAGTGCAGGGTAATGTCCAAAGAGAGAGTGCAGGGTATGGTGCAGAGAGAGTGCAGGGTATGGTGCAGAGAGAGTGCAGGAGTATGTGGGCAAAGAGAGAGTGCAGGGTATGGGCAAGAGAGAGTGCAGGGTGTGGGGCAGACAGAGTGCAGAGTAGGGTGGGGCAAACAGAGTGCAGGGTGTGGGCAAACAGAGTGCAGGGTGTGGGCAAACAGAGTGCAGCAAACAGGTGCAGGGTATGGGCAAACAGAGTGAGTGGGCAAACAGATGCAGGGTGGGCAAACAGATGCAGGGGCAAACAGAGTGCAGGGTATGGGGCAGAGAGAATGCAGGGTATGGGGCAGAGAGAATGCAGGGTATGGGCAAACAGAGTGCAGGCAAACAGTATGGGCAAGTGCAGGGAGCAAACAGAGTGCAGGGTATGGCAAACAGAGTGCAGTATGGGCAAACAGAGTGCAGGGTATGGGGCAGAGAGAATGCAGGGTATGGGGGCAGAGAGAATGCAGGGTATGGGGCAGAGAAATGCAGGGTATGGGGGAGAGAGAATGCAGGGTATGGGGAGAGAGAATGCAGAGTATGGGGCAAACAGAGTGCAGGGTGTGGGGCAAACAGAATGCAGGGTATGTGCAAGAGTGAGTGCAGGGTATGGGGCAGAGAGAATGCAGGGTATGGGGCAGAGAGAATGCAGGGTATGCAAACAGGTGCAGGGTATGGGCAAACAGAGAGTGCAGGGTATGGGGCAGAGAGAATGCAGGGTATGGGGAGAGAGAATGCAGGGTATGGGGGAGAGAGAATGCAGGGTATGGGGGATGGGCAAACAGAGTGAGGGTATGGGCAAACAGAGTGAGGGTATGGGCAAACAGATGCAGGGTATGGGCAAACAGAGTGCAGGGTGGGGCAGAGAGAATGCAGGGGGCAAGAGTGAGTGCAATGGGGCAGAGAGAATGCAGGGTATGGGGCAGAGAGAATGCAGGGTATGCGGCGGAGAGAATGCAGGGTATGGGGCAGAGTATGGGACAGAGAGAATGCAGGGTATGGGCAAACAGAGAATGCAGGGTATGGGCAAACAGAGAGAATGCAGGGTATGGGCAAACAGAGTGCAGGGTATGGGCAAACAGAAGTGCAGGGTATGGGCAAACAGAAGTGCAGGGTATGGGCAAACAGAGTGCAGGGTATGGGCAAACAGAGTGCAGGGTATGGGCAAACAGAGTGCAGGGTATGGGGCAGAGAGAATGCAGGGTGCGGGAGAATGCAGGGTATGGGGGAGAGAGAATGCAGTATGGGGAGAGAGAATGCAGTATGTATGGGGCAAAAGAGTGCAGGGTATGGGCAAACAGAGTGCAGGGTATGGGCAAACAGAGTGCAGGGTATGGGCAACAGAGTGGGATGCAGAGGCAGGGTGGGGAGAGAGAATGCAGAGTATGGGGGAGAGAATGCAGAGTATGGGGAGAGAGGTATGGGGCAAACAGAGTGCAGGGTGTGGGGCAGAGAGAATGCAGGGTATGTGCAAGAGTGAGTGCAGGGTATGTGCAAGAGTGAGTGCAGGGTATGGGCAAACAGAGTGCAGGGTATGGGCAATGGGCAAACAGAGTGCAGGGTATGGGCAAACAGAGTGCAGGGTATGGGCAAACAGAGTGCAGGGTATGAGAGCAAACAGAGTGCAGGATGGGTCAGAGTGCAGAGTGTATGGGCAAACAGAGTGTATGGGGTATGGGGAGAGAAGTGCAGGGTATGGGGCAGAGAGATGCAGGGGGTATGCGGCGGAGAGAATGCAGTATGGTAGAGAGATGCAGGGTAGAGAAGAGAGTAGGGTATGGGGGAGAGAGAATGCAGAGTATGGGGCAAAGAGAGCAGGGTATGGTGGGGTAGAGAGAATGCAGGTGGTATGTGCAAGAGTGAGTGCAGCAGGTATGGGGCAGAGAGAATGCAGGGTATGGGGCAGAGAGAATGCAGGGTATGCGGCGGAGAGAAGAGTGGTACGCAGGGTAGAGAGAGAGTATGGGACAGAGAGAATGCAGAGTATGGGACAGAGAGAATGCAGGGTATGGGCAAACAGAATGCAGGGGGTATGGGGAGAGAGAATGCAGGGTATGGCAAAAGAGTGCAGGGTATGGGCAAACAGAGATGCAGGAGTATGGGGCAAACAGAGTGCAGGGTATGGGCAAACAGAGTGCAGGGTATGGCAAAGAGAGAGCAGGGTATGGTAGAGAGAATGCAGGGTATGGGCAAACAGAGTGCAGGGTGTGGGGGATAGAGAGAGAGTGCATGGTACAGAGAGAATGCAGGGGTAAACAGAGTGCAGGGTATGGGGCAGAGAGAATGCAGGGTATGGGGCGAGAGAGAATGCAGGGGGAGAGGAGGGAGAGAATGCAGGGTATGGGGGAGAGAGCAGGAGTATGGGCAAACAGAGAGTGCAGGGTATGGGCACAGAGATGCAATGGGCAAACAGAATGGGTATGGGCAAACAGAGTGCAGGGTATGGGGCAGAGAGAATGCAGGGTATGGGGCGGAGAGAATGCAGGGTATGGGGGAGAGAGAGAGCAGAGATGGAGACAGAGAGTGGCAAACAGGGTAGGGAGGGAAGAGAGAATGGGGGAGAGAGAATGCAGGGTATGGTATGGGAGAAGAGAGAGCAGGGGTATGGGGCAGAGAGAGTGCAGGGGGTATGGGGGAGAGATGCAGGGTATGGGGCGGAGAGAATGCAGAGTAGAGAGAGAGAGTGCAGGGTATGGGCAAACAGAGAGAGAATGCAGGGTATGGGCAAAGAGAGAGCAGGGTATGGGGCAGAGAGAGGGGTATGGGGCGGAGAGAATGCAGGGTATGGGCAAGAGAGATGCAGGGTATGGGGGAGAGAGAATGCAGAGGGGGCAAAGAGAGCAGGGGTATGGGCAAGAGTGCAGAGAGCAGGGTGTGGGGCAGAGAGAATGCAGGGTATGTGCAAGAGTGAGTGCAGGGTATGGGGCAGAGAGAATGCAGGGTATGGGGCAGAGAGAGTGCAGGGTATGCGGGGCAAAGAGAATGCAGGGTAGGGGGGAAGAGAGAGCAGGGTATGGGGTAACAGAGATGCAGGGTAGGGTATGGGGGAGAGAGAATGGAGTATGGGGGGAGAGAGCAGGGTATGGCAAACAGAGAGGGAGTGGGGGAGGGCAGGGTATGGGAGAACAGGGGGCAGAGAGAATGGGGGGGCAGAGAGCAGGGTATGGGGCAGAGAGAATGCAGGGTATGGGCAGAGAGAATGCAGGGTATGGGGGAGAGAGAGAATGCAGAGTATGGGACAGAGAGAATGCAGGGTATGGGCAAACAGAATGCAGGGTATGGGGGAGAGAGAATGCAGAGTATGGGGCAAACAGAGTGCAGGGTATGGGCAAACAGAGTGCAGGGTGTGGGGCAGAGAGAATGCAGGGTATGTGCAAGAGTAAGTGCAGGGTATGGGGCAGAGAGAATGCAGGGTATGGGGCAGAGAGAATGCAGAGTATGGGACAGAGAGAATGCAGGGGCAAACAGAATGCAGGGTATGGGCAAACAGAATGCAGGGTATGGGCAAACAGAATGCAGGGTATGGGCAAACAGAGTGCAGGGTATGGGGCAGAGAGAATGCAGGGTATGGGAGAGAGAATGCAGAGTATGGGGGAGAGAGAATGAGTGGGTAACAGAGTGCAGGGTGTATGGGCAAACAGAGTGCAGGGTGTGGGCAAGAGAGAGTGCAGGGTGTGTGGGCAGAGAGAATGCAGGGTATGTGCAAGAGTGCAGAGTGGGGAGAGAGAATGCAGGGTATGGGCAAGACAGAAGTGCAGGGTATGGGGCAAACAGAGTATGGGCAAACAGAATGCAGGGTATGGGCAAACAGAGTGCAGGGTATGGGCAAACAGAGTGCAGGGTGTGGGCAGAGAGAACAGGGTATGCGGCAGAGAGTGCAGAGTATGGGGCAAACAGAGTGCATGGTATGGGCAAACAGAGTGCAGGGTGTGGGCAAACAGAGTGCAGGGTGTGGGCAAGAGAGAGTGCAGGGTATGGTGCAGAGCAGAATGCAGGGTATGTGCAAGAGTGAGTGCAGGGTATGCAGGGGGGAGAGAGAATGCAGGGTATGGGGGAGAGAGAATGCAGATATGGGGCAGATAGAGAGGGTGTGGGGGGCATAGAGGGTGCGGGGCAAACAGATGCAGGGTGTGGGCAGAGCGGGGCAAACAGAGTAGCAGGGTGTGGGCAGATAGCAGAGTGCAGGGTGTGGGGCAGATAGCAGGGTGTGGGGCAGTGCAGGGTGCGGGGCAGCAGGGTGTGGGCAAACAGATAGCTGGGTGTGCGGGGCAGATAGCAGGAATGCGGGGCAGATAGCAGGGTGCGGGGCAGATAGCTGGGTGCGGGGCAGATAGCTGCGGGGGTAGCAGGGTGCGGGGCAGATAGCAGGGTGCGGGGCAGATAGCAGGGTGCGGGGCAGATAGCTGGGTGCGGGGCAGATAGCTGGGTGTGGGGCAGATAGCAGGGTGCGGGGCAGATAGCTGGGTGCGGGGCAGATAGCTGAGTGTGGGGCAGATAGCTGGGTGCGGGGCAGATAGCTGAGTGTGGGGCAGATAGCTGGGTGTGGGGCAGATAGCTGGGTGTGGGGCAGATAGCTGGGTGCGGGGCAGATAGCTGAGTGTGGGGCAGATAGCAGGGTGCGGGACAGATAGCAGGGTGCGGGGCAGATAGCAGGGTGCGGGGCAGATAGCTGGGTGCGGGGCAGATAGCTGGGTGCGGGGCAGATAGCTGAGTGCGGGGCAGATAGCTGAGTGCGGGGCAGATAGCTGGGTGCGGGGCAGATAGCTGGGTGCGGGGCAGATAGCTGAGTGCGGGGCAGATAGCAGGGTGCGGGGCAGATAGCTGGGTGCGGGGCAGATAGCTGGGTGCGGGGCAGATAGCAGGGTGCGGGGCAGATAGCAGGGTGCGGGGCAGATAGCTGGGTGCGGGGCAGATAGCTGAGTGCGGGGCAGATAGCAGGGTGCGGGGCAGATAGCTGGGTGCGGGGCAGATAGCTGAGTGCGGGGCAGATAGCTGAGTGCGGGGCAGATAGCTGAGTGCGGGGCAGATAGCTGGGTGCGGGGCAGATAGCTGGGTGCGGGGCAGATAGCTGGGTGCGGGGCAGATAGCAGGGTGCGGGGCAGATAGCTGGGTGCGGGGCAGATAGCTGAGTGTGGGGCAGAGAGAGCGGATGGCATGGTTGCAGAGAGAGCAGGGTATGGGGGCTTAGTAGTGATACTGTATAGTGACAAATGACAGCTTCCCTTCCTAGATGCAGAGTAGCGTGGGAAGCGGCTGTAAACATACCTCTGGTGTGATGTGCTCCTCCGGCCGGCCCCCTCTCTCTTCGCCTGTCAGTTGCCCCAAAACAATGGACGCTTGTTGATTTTGCGATTGCCGGTCGTGCGCATGCGCGGTACGTAACCGCTGATTGGATGACAGCGCACCAATAGGCGGTTGCTGTGCTGAGCCAATGGCAGCTCAGCTCAGCGCATAGATGAATAAATTAAGTAAGGGGGAGTATTCGACTCCGGGCGGGGAGGCCAGCGCAGCCCGCGGTGACTCCTGGGATTGATGAGTCACCGGGCTAAGATGGCGACGGACGAGGAAGAAAAGTAAGTCGAGCGTCATCAAAAGACAACTTCCGGCCGGAGAGAAAAAGGAGAAGAAGACCGGGAAGAAGACCACAAGGAAAACGTGAGTACATTTAAATGTATTATAACTTTGTATGATGCTCTTTTTCCCCTAGGAAAACTTTGCTTCGGAATACTCCTTTAAATGAAATCATGTTATGATCACTGCTACCCAGGTGTTCCTTTATCTGAACATTAGTAATAAGCTCTGCATGGTTTGAGATTACCAAGTCCAACAGAGCATCATTCCTAGTTGGGGCCTCAATAAACTGGACCATAAAATTGTCCTGCAATAGGTTTTTAAATTTTTGTCCTTTAACTGTCCCAGAATTTCCATTATTCCAGTCAATTTCTGGGTAGTTAAAATCCCCCATTATTATCACCGTCCCTGCCCTTGCAGCCCTTTCCATCTGTGCAAAGAGCCGAGTCTCCACCTCCTCATTAACATTGGGTGGTTTATAACAAACTCCAATGATTAACTTTGAACTACGCACATCTGTATGCAGTTCCACCCATAATGCTTCAACTTCATCACACTCTCCATCAACCAGGTCCTCTTTCATGCTTGCTTTGAGGTCACATAGAGACAGACCCCCCCACCTTTCCTTTTTACCCTGTCTTTTCTGAAAGAGAGCATAGCCAGGAATATTAATAGCCCAGTCATGTGAGGATTGAAGCCAAGTTTCAGCAATACCGATTACATCATAGCTCTCCTCATGCACCAGAGCTTCCAACTCACCTGTTTTGCTTGGAAGGCTTCTGGCATTGGTGAACAAACACTTAAATGTATTGTTACATTTTTCGCTGGTGTTTTTCATATAATTCATATAATTTTTAGTAGTGCAAATGGCGATCGCTCCCTGGAGCTTAAGAACGGGGAGAGCCGTATGTAAACACGGCTTCCCCGTGCTTCACTGTGGCGGCTGCATCGATCGAGTAATCCCTTTTATAGGGAGACTTGATCAATGACGTCAGACCTACAGCCACACCCCCTACAGTTGTAAACACACACAGGGAACACACAAATCCTACAGCGCCCCCTGTGGTTAGCTCCCAAACTGCAACTGTCATTTTCACAATAAACAATTCAATTTAAATGCATTTTTTGCTGTGAAAATTACAGCGAAAAGTCAGCCCAATGCTCTAGAAACCCAAATCCCTCCTTCCTACACCAGGTCTTTAGCCATGCATTCAGCTCTCTAATCTCCCCCTGCCTTTCCTGTGTTGGGCATGGCACAGGCAATATTTCAGAGAATATCACCTTGGAGGTCCTTCCCTTCATCTTGCAGCCTAGTTCTTTAAATTGATTCTTAAGGAGCCTCCACCTTCCATGTATACTGTCATTGGTTCCAACGTGGACCAAGACAGCTGGGTCATGCCCAGCCCCTCCCAGTAATTTATCCACCCGGTCCACCACATGCCGAACCCTGGCACCAGGGAGACAGCAAACCATTCGGTTGAGGCGATCCTGGCGACAAATTATTCTATCAGTCCTTCAGATTATAGAATCCCCTATTACCACCAACTGTCTAGGCCTACCTGCACTCCCCTCACCACTTCTACTAGATGGGTTGCTCTCCCGGCTGTTAGGGGTAGCCGTAACATCTAGGGCTGCCACCTCTGTGTTAGCTACCTCCACATCTTCACCCAACTTGGCAAATTTGTTTTGATGCACAAATACAGGATTGGCCTTCCCTTTCTGCAAGCCCCTTCTACTTCCTCTAACTACATTAACCCATCTTCCTATCTGATAATCCTGACTTGCCCCTCCACCCTCCACATCAACCCTACTGACCACCTGCTCAGCAAGCAGAGGACCCCTTTCAAGGTTGTCCTTTCTGCCCAGTGTTGCAACTTGCTCCTCCAGATCTCTAATGCGAGCTTCCAGAAGGGCAACCTGCTCACATCTGTCACAGCGGTATCCATCCTGGAGCTGTTGCACCAATTTTGCATACATGTGGCACACTGTGCACTGAGCAAAACCTTCAACCCTGCTAGCACACATTTCCCAGTTACAATATAATTACTTGTAGGATGTTTAAGATGTTACTTACAGTTTAGAAGACTCCAGTCTTAACTCCTGTTTTTTAATTCTTCCACTTGTGTTCAAAGAATCCACTTCTGATCAGAAAATCCACATGTGGGAGCCAGCTCCTATGGGAGTTTGTACAGAGACTTTATACTCGCATGTTCACAATTAAACACTCCCCTTAATTAGCAGGGAAAAAAAAAGCTGTTTAACCACTTGCCCACCGAGGACGTCCCTGGGACGTCCTCGACTTTGTGCGGCGATATCTGAATGATGCCTGCAGCCACAGGCATCATTCAGATATCAATCTTTTCAGCCGCCAATTCTCTGCACCATAAGAATGATCAAAGCGGCAGTTCCGGCGCTCGATCGTTCTTATAGGCAGCGGGAGGAGACGTCCCCCGCCGCCATCCGGTGCTTTTCCGGGCTCTACCGTGCCATCGGGGGCCCGGAGAGCGAATCGGCCGCGTTCGCCGCTAAACCATAGAGATGACTGGTGACCAGACGGTGGAAGTAAACAAAACCGCAATCGCGGCTGTCAGTGTGAGATCGGTGAATGTTTTTTCACCGATTTCATACTTTTAAGCCTGGAGTAGAGATGTGGGGTCTTATTGACCCCACATCTCTCCATAAAGAGGACCTGTCACACTGATTCCTATTACACGGGATGTTTACATTCCTTGTAATAGGAATAAAAGTGATTAATTTTTTTTTTTTTTTTAAAAGTGTAAAAATAAAAAAAATAAGTAAAATAAAAATAAAATGTAAACTTTTTTTTTTTTCAAAATGCCCCTGTCCCCATTATCTTCGCGCAGAAGCGAACACGCATGCAGGTCCCGCCCACATATGTAAACGCCGTTCAAACCCCACATGTGAGGTATCGTTTCGTGCGTTAGAGCATGTGCAACAATTCTAGCACTAGACCTCCTCTGAAACTCGAAAATAGTAACCTGTAAAAAATGTTAAAGCGTCACCTATGGAGATTTTTAAGTACCAATATTTGGCACCATTCCATGAATGTGCGCAATTTTAAAGCGTGACATGTTGGGTATCTATTTACTCGGCGTAACTTCATCTTTTACATAATACAAAACAATTGGGCTAACTTTACTGTTTTGTTATTTTTTAATTCATGAAACAAAAAAAAGGCGTTTGAAAAATGATTGCGCAAATACCGTGCGAGAAAAAAAGTTGCAATCACCTCCATTTTATTCCCTAGGGTGTCTGCTAAAAAAATATATATAATGTTTGGGGGTTCTGATTAATTTTCTAGCAAACAAATTGATATTTTTACGTGAAGGAGAGAAGTGAAAAAATTAGCCCGGTGGGCAAGTGGTTAAAAAGTGTCAGAAAAGAGAAACAAATCAACACTTTCAAGCAGAAACAGTTAAAATCAAACTCCTGTTTTTTAACTCTTCCACTTGTGTTCAAAGAATCCACTTCTGATCAGAAAATCCACATGTGAGAGCCACCATCAGCTGGGAGCCAGCTGACATGTGAATGTCAGCAATTTACTGACTCAACTTCCATGAAGACAACTTTGGAGATTAAATTAACGTGTTAAGTGACTAGTTTGTTTAAGGCTGTGTCAAGTTATTAGCTCACAATTGTTCTAAAATACCCACTGAGACACAATTCAGGATTTAAATTATTTGCCACAAGTGGGACCCAGGACTAAACACTTTATTTTTAATTTTATTTTTTAAAGGCCCTACTCTGGACAACATACACTCAGCTCTGCGCTGGCACAGAGAGAGACTAAACTATGTGGAGCGTCTTCTCAGCCTTCCACCGCCAGATGATCAGCCCGAAGATTTTTTTTAAATTAATGATTTTCTGTTTTTTTTGTTTTTTTCTAGATTGTTTTTGATTTTATATTTTGGAATAAAATGATATTTTTCAACAAATAGTTCTCCTAACTTTCTATATCTGGTCATATGCCCTTTCATATTTAGAATTTGAACACACTCTGAAACCCTGCAGGTACAAAACACATACATATCTGTCCAAGTCTGCTCAAGACTGCTAGTTTGAAGCATGATGGGCAGATTTGGACCAAATTTAGCTGCAGTGCGAAAAACTACCTCAGGTGATTAGTTACAAAAGTAAGGATGTGTTGCAGATGGCATTAGGAAAACAACCTCTTATAACTTCAGCTGTTACCTTTTTAAAGTTGTTGTGTTTCAAGGGATTGCAGCTCATACAATATTTAGTTTTAAAATTCTTTGTAAAAAAAAAAAAAAATTGTAAAGTGCTTCTGTCTGTTTCTAAAAATTGCCAGTGATCAAGTTTGCCAAAAATCTTTTACAAAAGTTAGGTTTGGTGTGTGCAAGTTTGGGAAGACTCCTCCAGTGGTCAAAAGGGGTTGTGTATATGAAAGTGAAATCCATTTTGCACTACAAGTGCAGTCGCTGTAGATCTGAAATGAGGGGAAGCTCTGCTGAATTTATTATACAATCATTTGCCAGCTAAAAGGCTGTGTTTTCGTTTCCTTGCATGTCCCACTTGAATCTACAGCAACTACACTTCCAAGTGCAGTTTTCACTTGTAGTGCAAAGAGGATTGACCTTTTGTAAACCACTCCAATTGTATTTGTTAAGACTGGCAAAGGGTCAGTTAGGCTACTATGGTATTCTGCTCAATGTGTGCCTAGCTGGCACAATCTTATCTTCCCCTCCTGAACACTCCAGCAATGGCAGACTCATGCCCCATACGCACAATTTGATAATCTTTCTTTATCGTACATCACGGGACACAGAGCGCATAGTCATTACATATGGTTATATGGGTACCTTCAGGTGTGGACACTGGTGTAATCAACTTCACAGGAAGTTCCTCCCTATATAACCCCCTCCCACTGAGAGTGCTTTAGTTTTGTAGCAAGCAATTTCTCCGAGGTTACACAATGTTCCCCAAAAGAGGGGTGGGAGCTCTGTGTCCCGTGATGTACTTCAAGAAAAGGATTTTACAGGTAAGCTGTTATTAAAAATCCTTTTTTCTTTATCGTACATCACGGGACACAGAGCGCATAGTCATTACATATGGGATGTCCCAAAGCAATGCTCCATGAAGGGAGGGAGACCGTAAGGCCAAAAATAGCCAAACAAAAAACATTATCAGGAGGTAAAATAGCTCCACCAACAGAAAAAAGGGGGCGTGAACCGGGCCAGAGGATTCTATACTGCTGCCCGTAGGACCGCCTGCCCAAATGCTGCGTCCGTAGCCTTTGCGACGTCCAACTTATAAAATTTAGTAAACGTATGTACGGAAGACCAGGTTGCCGCTTTGCAAACCTGTGCCATAGAGATCTGATGGTGTGCCGCCCAAGAGGCACTCATGGCACTCGTAGAATGGGCTTTAACTGATAAGGGAGGTGGAACGCGCTTCAGACCATAGGCCTGACAAATCAGCTGCTTAATCCACCTAGCCAAGGAAGACTTGGTAGCCGGCTGACCCTTCTTGGGGCCATCCGGAAGAACGAAAAGCACATCTGTTTTCCGAATCTTCTCTGTAGCCTTGAGATAGACCCTCATGGCTCGGACCATGTCCAAAGTATGAAGCAGTCTTTCCTCTCTGGACTGGGGAGTAGGAAAGAAGGATGGTAGGACTAGGTCCTGATTCAAGTGAAAACTGGATATGACCTTAGGAAGGAAAGAAGGTTGAGGCCGCAGAACCACTCTGTCCTTATGCAGAATCAGGTACGGTTCCCTGCAAGACAAGGCTGCCAGCTCGGAGACCCTTCTGGCCGAAGCCATAGCCACCAAGAAAACCAACTTTCGGGTTAGCAGCACAAGAGGGATTTCTGTCAGAGGTTCAAACGGCTGCTTTTGTAAAGCTGACAAGACCAGATTTAAATTCCAGGGGCAGAGGGGAGCTCTAATAGGGGGATTCACATGCAAGACCCCCTGCAAGAAGGTTTTCACAAGCGAATGCGTGGCCAAAGGCCTTTGAAACCATATCGATAAGGCAGACACCTGCCCCTTTAGAGTACTAAGAGCCAACCCCTTGTCAACGCCAACCTGGAGGAATCGCAAGATCCTGTCAATAAAAAACTTGCGAGGATGCCCTCCTTGAGACTCGCACCACTCCACATAGGTCCTCTAGACTCTGTAATAGATATTTCTAGAGACTGGCTTTCTAGCCTGAATTAACCTCTTGCAGTTTGCAATACCCTGCGGCGTGGAGCAGGTAAGAGGGAACCTGCGGGACTTGGTTCGACAGTAGGTATCCCCCTGGGGGTTCTGGGTTGGCTAATGGTATGCTTGTGCATCAGCCACTATCTCCACTATGTCTGTGTGGGCAGGATGGGATACTAATGTTTACCCAGATAACATGTAGATATATGTATACTTGTGTAAGTTATATATTTGCTACTCACCCCAGGTCTGCCTGTTAGCATTGATACTGCAACCCCACATGTTTTAAAGAGGAAATTGCTGGTGAAAACTCCTGTTTCTTAGGAAGCCCATGGCTTCTTATTGTGCACTACAATAAGATTAGTGCTTACCTGGTGTCTGTTGGTGCTGCCTGGCGCTGGTCCATGTTTTTTCCTCTGCTCTGCTTCCTCCATGTTGTTTTCAGCGTGGGGGGGTGCGCGCACGTGCACGCCGCCTTTTATAGCGTCGGCGTGCGTTGGGGGGGCGGGCCAGCAGCGTCAGGGTCTGTTTAAAAGTAAAACTTTTTCTCTGGCTGGTCTTTTCCTCCTGGAGGCAGAGGAAGAAGGACACAGAGCGCGCAGCTGGGTCTTTTGGCCACAGTGACACCCAGTGGCGGTTTGTGGATCTTCAGGTCTAGGACTTAGTTCCACTATTGACCAGAAAAAAAAAAAAAGAGTTTTTTTGCTTAAAGGGACTCAGCCTTAGATCCAGCAGTATCTGAGTCAACCTTGGACTCCGGCTAACGGGCATTGGTGTTGCAATACTGGTATTACTGGTATACTTGGTGTTGCAATACTCACAGGTTTTCCTCAGTACGGGCATTGGTGTTGCCACCTCCCAGGCGGGTAAAAAAAAAAAAAAAAAAAAAATATATATATATATATATATATATATATATATATATATACAAAATTTTTCATTTTCCTCAGCCTGTTCTCATATTAATTACTCCTAGCTACAACAGTCAGGTGTTGGCTAGAGGGGTGACTCAAGGTGTGCAATGGCTCCAAAGGCATCAGGACCAGCCAAGGCTGCAAAAGATGCCAAGAAACAAAAGGGGTCTCCATCGGGGTCAGAGGATTGGGGCCAGGCTTCAACGGCCCCACCCTCACCAGTTAGACCACCGAGTAGCATAGTACAAGAGCCATTGGGGGTGCTGGGGGCAGAGGCGGCCCCCGATCCACCCATTCCCGTTTACGTAACGGAAGAAATGCTAGCGACCACCCTGGGTGGGCTAGAGAAAAGGTTAACTGCTTTGTTTGCCCGCCCTTTGCCAAGTAGCAAACGGGCTAGATCCCCCTCACCTAGTTTGGTGTTTTCAGATGCGGAGGTCTCCTCTTCGGAGGAACGGGACCCACAAGGGGATCAAGCAGACCCAAGTCCCGAAGGTTCAGACATGAAGGGTTCCACTGTAGATGAATATTTTCGGCCTCTCAAGCGGAGAGCCTGTGGATCCAGTCTTTGACCGATATAGTTCGCACTGCTTTTAAACTTCCAGTGCCAGAACTAGTAGCCCCTGTGGTATCCTCATTGGGTTCTTTAAAGGCTCCATTAACTTGTGTGTCTTTTCCGATTCACCCCCTTCTGAGGAGCGTGATTTACCAGGATTGGGCTCGACCTGATAGGATCTTTATCCCTCCTAAGAGGTTCTCTATTCTCTATCCTATGGAAGAGGAATTTTTAAAGAAATGGGCACTCCCCACAGTGGACGCGGCCATTTCCTGCGTGAATAAATCCCTGACCTGTCCGGTTGAAAATGTCCAGATGTTCAAGGATCCGGTCGACAAAAAATTAGAGACCCTGAAGGCTTCTTTCACCACAGTAGGTGCCATGGTTCAGCCGGTGGTGGCAGCCATTGGCGTTTGTCAGGCCTTAAAGGATCAGGCAAAACAGATATTAAAGGATATGCCGGCTCAGCAAACTCGTGAATTAGCAGATTTCCCTAGGGCTCTCTGCTTTGCAGTAGATGCTATTAAGGACTCCATCCAACAGGCATCCCGGTTATCTCTGCTGGTGGTTCACATGCGTCGTCTTTCGTGGCTAAAGAACTGGTCAGCAGAGGCACCCTGCAAAAAGCTTTTAGCAGGGTTTCCCTTTCATGGGGGAAGACTATTCGGTGAAGACCTAGATAAATATATCCAAACCATATCAAGTGGTAAAAGTTCTTCCTTACCGGTCAAGGAAAGACCGCGTGGGCCCGCGTTTAAACGACAGGCCTTTGCAGGCTCGGCCCCTTCGACTTCCCGTCAGTATCGACGGCCTCCCGGGCGTTCAGCAGTTAATAGCCGCCCACAGGGACAAGCCGCAGCAAACAAGAGGCCCTGGTCTCGCAAGCCGGCTAAACCAGTCATCAAGTCAGATTCATGAAGGGGTGCCCCCACTCTCTTGGGTGGGGGGAAGACTTCAGTTTTTCTCCGAAGTCTGGAAGGCCAGAATTCCCGACTCTTGGGTTCGGTCCGTGGTAGCCACAGGCTACAAACTAGAGTTTCGAGAAATCCCCCCTCCTCATTTTCAGGGGTCAAGTCTTCCAAGCGACCCGTTAAAGAGGGCCTCTCTCGTAAAGGCGTTGGATCGCCTCTTGCTCCAAGGAGTAATTGTAGTACCAACCCAAGAAAGGGGTCTGGGATTCTACTCCAACCTTTTTATTATACCAAAACCCAATGGCGACGTCAGGCCTATCCTAGACCTCAAACGCCTAAATCGCTTTCTAAAGATTCAGACCTTTCGTATGGATTCCATACGTTCAGTGACAGCCAGCATGCATCAAGGCGACTTTCTAGCATCTATAGACATAAAGGATGCATATCTGCATGTGCCGATCTACTCAGCACATCACAAGTTTCTTCGTTTTATGATAGATCAAAGTCATTTCCAGTTCGTAGCTCTCCCTTTCGGGTTGGCAACAGCTCCGCGGGTATTCACAAAGGTGTTAGCCCCGGTGCTAGCCGTCCTAAGGACAGAAGGCATTTTGGTCCTGGCATACCTGGACGATCTCCTGGTTATCGACAGATCAGCTTCCAACCTCAATCATGCAGTAGTCCGCACAGTTCGGCATCTACAAGAATTCGGGTGGGTTGTGAACCAAGGAAAATCGAGGTTGCAACCCACAAGACAGTTTGGAATATCTAGGCCTTCGGTGAGATACAGAATGCCAGAGGATATTTTTACCTCAAGAAAAGATCAGGTCATTGACTCAAACAATTCAAATAGTCCTAGGCAAAAAGAGGCCGACTATTCGCCTATGCATGCGACTGCTGGGAAAGATGGTAGCCGCCTTCGAAGCAGTGCCCTATGCCCAGATCCATACCAGAGTTCTCCAGGCAGCTATTCTCTCTGCTTGGAACAGGTCCATACAGGCATTAGACCGTCCATTAGGTCTTTCCCCAGGAGTCAGGCGCAGCCTGTACTGGTGGCTGGTCCCTCAAAAATTGTCAAAAGGGAAAACCTTTTGCCCCATCACGTGGAAAATAGTAACCACAGATGCCAGCCTAACAGGTTGGGGGGCAATCTTAAGAAAAACGGACCCAGCAGGGACAGTGGTCAGAGGCAGAAAGTCTGCTTCCCATCAATGTCCTAGAGATCAGAGCTGCTCGGTTGGCCCTGGTCGCCTGGACTCTCCCCCTGCAGGGTCTGCCAGTAAGGATACAGTCCGACAATGCCACGGCGGTGGCATACATAAACCACCAGGGGGGCACAAGGAGCCTAGCGGCTCAAAAGGAAGTAAACCTGATTTTCTCATGGGCCGAAGCCCATGTACCCTGCATCTCAGCAGTGTTCATCCCAGGGATAGACAATTCTCAAGCAGATTTTTTGAGTCGTCAACAGTTACTCCCGGGAGAGTGGTCTCTTCACCCCCAGGTATTCCAAGAGATTTGCCAAAGATTCGGAGTTCCCGATGTGGACATCATGGCAACAAGATTCAACAAGAAATTGGACAAATTCGTATCCCGAGCCAGGGACCCCTCGGCCTACGGGACCGATGCGTTGGTTTGCCCCTGGCACCAGTTTTCTCTCCTGTATGCGTTCCCTCCACTACAGATGATTCCCCACCTTCTACGAAGGATCAGGGTGGAGCGCAGGCCGGTGATCCTGGTGGCCCCAGCCTGGCCCAGAAGGGCTTGGTACGCACTCATCGTGAGGATGTCAGTAGGGGCACCGTGGCCACTCCCCCTGCGCCCAGATCTGCTGTCTCAGGGCCCGATCTACCACCCTGCTTCACAGCAGCTAAATTTGATGGCTTGGCGGCTGAATCCCTAATTCTTAAGGGCAGAGGCCTCTCAGCCCAAGTCATATCTACGTTAATTCAGGCTAGAAAGCCAGTCTCTAGAAATATCTATTACAGAGTCTAGAGGACCTATGTAGAGTGGTGCGAGTCTCAAGGAGGGCATCCTCGCAAGTTTTTTATTGGATCTTGCGATTCCTCCAGGTTGGCGTTGACAAGGGGTTGGCTCTTAGTACTCTAAAGGGGCAGGTGTCTGCCTTATCGATATGGTTTCAAAGGCCTTTGGCCACGCATTCGCTTGTGAAAACCTTCTTGCAGGGGGTCTTGCATGTGAATCCCCCTATTAGAGCTCCCCTCTGCCCCTGGAATTTAAATCTGGTCTTGTCAGCTTTACAAAAGCAGCCGTTTGAACCTCTGACAGAAATCCCTCTTGTGCTGCTAACCCGAAAGTTGGTTTTCTTGGTGGCTATGGCTTCGGCCAGAAGGGTCTCCGAGCTGGCAGCCTTGTCTTGCAGGGAACCGTACCTGATTCTGCATAAGGACAGAGTGGTTCTGCGGCCTCAACCTTCTTTCCTTCCTAAGGTCATATCCAGTTTTCACTTGAATCAGGACCTAGTCCTACCATCCTTCTTTCCTACTCCCCAGTCCAGAGAGGAAAGACTGCTTCATACTTTGGACATGGTCCGAGCCATGAGGGTCTATCTCAAGGCTACAGAGAAGATTCGGAAAACAGATGTGCTTTTCGTTCTTCCGGATGGCCCCAAGAAGGGTCAGCCGGCTGCCAAGTCTTCCTTGGCTAGGTGGATTAAGCAGCTGATTTGTCAGGCCTATGGTCTGAAGCGCGTTCCACCTCCCTTATCAGTTAAAGCCCATTCTACGAGTGCCATGAGTGCCTCTTGGGCGGCACACCATCAGATCTCTATGGCACAGGTTTGCAAAACGGCAACCTGGTCTTCCGTACATACGTTTACTAAATTTTATAAGTTGGACGTCGCAAAGGCTACGGACGCAGCATTTGGGCAGGCGGTCCTACGGGCAGCAGTATAGAATCCTCTGGCCCGGTTCACGCCCCCTTTTTTCTGTTGGTGGAGCTATTTTACCTCCTGATAATGTTTTTTGTTTGGCTATTTTTGGCCTTACGGTCTCCCTCCCTTCATGGAGCATTGCTTTGGGACATCCCATATGTAATGACTATGCGCTCTGTGTCCCGTGATGTACGATAAAGAAAAAAGGATTTTTAATAACAGCTTACCTGTAAAATCCTTTTCTTGAAGTACATCACGGGACACAGAGCTCCCACCCCTCTTTTGGGGAACATTGTGTAACCTCGGAGAAATTGCTTGCTACAAAACTAAAGCACTCTCAGTGGGAGGGGGTTATATAGGGAGGAACTTCCTGTGAAGTTGATTACACCAGTGTCCACACCTGAAGGTACCCATATAACCATATGTAATGACTATGCGCTCTGTGTCCCGTGATGTACTTCAAGAAAAGGATTTTACAGGTAAGCTGTTATTAAAAATCCTTTTTTTTTGATTTTGGAATGCAGCTTTACCCAAAACATGTACTGTAGTGCAATGGCCTGCCATATTGCATACAACTTGAAGAGCTTAAAGGGGTTGTAAAGGTTTGTTTTGTATTTTCTAAATAGGTTCCTTTAAGCTAGTGCATTGTTGGTTCACTTACCTTTTCCTTCCATTTCCCAATTTTTTTTTCTTTGTTTTGAATTTCTCACATCCTGTTTCTCCTCGGTAAGCTTTCCACCATCATCTGAGCGGTGGAAAGTCATTTAGAACGGCTTACTAATCGCCTTACTGAGGAGGAACAGGAAGTGAGAAATTCAGACAAAGAAAAAAAACATTTAGAAGGGAAATCGAGGCAGTTGGTGAACCAACAATGCACTAGCTTAAAGTAACCTATTTTGAAAATACAAAACAAACCTTTATAACCCCTTTAAGCTTTGTGCTCATATTATATCGTTTGTTAAAAGTCTGTTATAGAAAAGGAATGAGAGCATGTGTACGAGGACCACCATGAGGCCGTTCATTGTAGCAATCCCTGTAAAAAAAAAAAAATAGTTACTGTAGTTGTCAACCTCACTTCAGTTAAGGGATCAGTGCTGCCCCGCACGCGGTGCATTAGGAGATATTGTATATAAATCTGTATGGAAAATATGACATAGGGGTCATATAACGAATCGGTAACAATAGGCGGGTCGAAGCTATGATACGTTGGCTTGATGGATTCCTAAGGATGTATTTAGAGATCGGAAAAAGAAGAGGGGGCAGAGAGATAGGGGACAAGAATCACTCCATCATGGTACCAGGGCGACATCATCCAGGCCACATTCAGCCCAGGAGATAAACTCAGAAGAGTATCGGAACACGGACCATGAAGTCCAGGTGAGAGAAAACTGTTCGCTTTTACCACATTCTTCCGCCAACAGACGCTTAAGGTCCCTTAAGCGGTCCACTTCAACAGCCCAATCCCCCAGGGAAGGCATGGTTGCCGATCTCCATTGACGGGGGATAACCACTCTGGCCACAGCCAGAAAGTGTCGTAGTGCATCTTTTTTGATGGATTTGAACGTGCCAGGGATTATAGACAAGAGAGCCACCTCAGACGAAGGGTGAATAGAGGTCACCATCAGTTTGCAGTATAGTTTGAAAATCCGCTGCCAAAACCCCTGCACAGGAGGGCATCTCACCAGATGTGGAGCATGGTTCCCAGGGATCCAAGACACTCCCGGCAGGTATCTGACATTGCCGCGTTGAAATGGTTGATAGTTGTTGGGCATCTGTACCATCTCGTTAGCAGCTTAACCACTTGCCGACCGCCCACCGTCGTTATACGTCATCACTTTAAAGATGGATATCTCGGTTGTGGCAGCAGCTGCTGCCACAACCGAGATATCCATCTCTTCAGTGGGCGGTCGGTCAAACGATAACGGCGGTCTCCACGGTGGATTCCCTGGGAGATCGCCATTATTGGTGGTGGGCGAGGCCCCCCCTCCCGCGCCCTCCGCCGCTTACCGGAGCCGTCAGTAGCGGCGGAGGCGATCGGGTGCGCTCCCGTGCTCAGTGGGGATGCGAGTGAGGGAAAAATTTCCCTCATCCATCCCCTTAGCTCTGCTGGGCAGAAGTGAAGTCAAAACGTCAGCTGCTGCTGCTGTGGTAGTTGCATGGCTATCTGCTGGAGTAGGTTACTGGACAGGGTTTGTGCCTGAGGGATGGGGAAGGTATGAGAGGTGGATTGTGACAAGAGGGGATTTAATGATGTGAAAAAAGGTGAAACCAGGGAGGTGAGTGTAACTTTGGGGGGCAAGGTTGATCGGGAGACTGAACAGGGGTAAAGTAGAGGGAATTAAATTTTGGGCTGGTAAATGAGAACGGATTTGGGGATTTGGACTTTCACGAAGAGGGGTAGTGAAAGTTGAATAAGGGGAGAGGTCAGGTTGAGCATGTCCAGAGGTGTGTGTCAGAGGGCAAGGAGAAAAGTGGAGTGGAGGTAGGTGCTATGCAAGTTGATGTAGGCTGGTCAGGTGGGGGCATGTTAGAACTATGGGAACAGGGAGATGCTGTGTGATGTGAAGGATCAGAATAGTGTGTTTGGGTCTGTGGGGGCATGTGAGGAAGTAGGGAGAGTATCTAATCGGAGGGAGGGTCCACCGGGGGTAATTCAGAATCCGCCACCCCCCTGGCTTTCAGTGCCTGGCAACATGCTCATCTTGTAGCAACACAACACCTTGCTCTTCACTGCTACTGCCCCTGCTGTGAGAGCATCTGGCGATTGTTGCATTTAGTTGCTGTACCGCTAAATGCAGGGCTCGAATCTCTTCACGACTTTGCCTGAGGACTACAGTCTGGTTGTTAATAGCTGTAGTCAACATTACAAGTTGCGAAGCCTGATTCTGGTCCATACGCTGCAATTGTTCTTTTCTACATAATTAATTTGTGTAGAAGGCCTACCTTGCTCCCATAATCTATCCGCCTGGGTAGCCAACCTTTCACCAAGTTCGATAAGTTGCCTTTGCCCAGGTGGCAGGGGTGCTGATTCTGCTGCATCCAATGTGGGCTAGAAAGAAACACAAAAAAATAAAAAAGATTCAATTAGAAAACAAATCATTTGCATTGCTGAACGCACAAACAGTAGTAAAAGTGGGTGCCATTTGCCCAAAGAATAGAACATGTTATGGATGGGTTCTAGAGCAGTGTAGATGGTTCTATATCAGTATGAACGGGTTCTAGAGTGATATAGATGGGTTCTAGATCAGTACGAATGGGTTCTAGAGAGATATAGATGAGTTCTAGAACAGTATGGATGGGTTATAGAGCGGTATGAATGGGTTCTAAAGCGACATAGACAGACATGTTCTAGATCAGTATAAACGGGTTCTAGAGCGGTATAGACAAGTTCTAGAACAGTATGAATGGGTTCTAGAGTGATATATATGGGTTATAGATCAGTATAGGTGGGTTCTAGCGTGATATAAATGGGTTCTAGAGCGGTATATATGGGTTCTAGATCAGTATGAATGGGTTCTAGAGCCATATAGACGAGTTCTAGAACAGTATGGATAGGTTCTAGATCAGTATGAACGGGTTCTAGAGCGGTATAGATGGGTTCTAGAGCGGTATGAACGGATTCTAGAACAATATAGACAGGTTCTAAATCAGTATGAACGGGTTCTATAGCGATATAGAGGAGTTCTAGATCAGTATGGGTGGGTTCTAGCACGATATAAATGGGTTCTAGAGCGGTATGAATGGGTTCTAGAGCGACATAGACAGGTTCTAGATCAGTATGAACGGGTTCTAGAGCGGTATAGACAAGTTCTAGAACAGTATGGATGGGTTCTCCAGCGGTATAGATGGGTTCTAGATCAGTATGAACGGGTTCTAGAGAGATATAGATTAGTTCTAGAACAGTATGGATGGGTTCTAGAGCGACATAGACAGGTTCTAGATCAGTATGAACGGGTTCTAGATCGGTATAGACAAGTTCTAGAACAGTATGGATGAGTTCTAGAGCGGTATAGGTGGGTATAGACGGGTTCTAGATCAGTATGAACGGGTTCTAGAGAGATATAGATTAGTTCTAGAACAGTATGAATGGGTTCTAGAGCGACATAGACAGGTTCTAGATCAGTATGAACGGGTTCTAGATCGGTATAGACAAGTTCTAGAACAGTATGGATGAGTTCTAGAGCGGTATAGGTGGGTTTTAGAGCGGTATGAATGGGTTCTAGAACGATATAGACAGGTTCTAGATCAGTATGAATGGGTTATAGATCGATATAGATGGGTTCTAGATCAGTATGGCCGGGTTCTAGAACGATATAGACAGTTTCTAGAACAGTGTGGATAGGTTCTAGAGCGATATAGACAAGTTCTAGAACAGGATGGATGGGTTCTAGAGCGGTATAGATGGGTTCTAGATCAGTATGAACGGGTTCTAAAGCGAAATAGACAAACTGGGTGGGTTCTAGAACGATATAGACATGTTCTAGATCAGTATGAATGGGTTCTAGAGCAGTATGAACGGGTTCTAGAGCGATATAGACATGTTCTAAATCAGTATGAAAGTACGAGTACTAGAACAGTGTGGATGGGCTCTAGAGCATAGACGGGTTCTAGAGCGGTATGAACGGATTCTATAACAATATAGACATGTTCTAAATCAGTATGAACAGGTTCTAGAAAGATATAGACAGGTTCTAGAACAGTATGGATGGGTTCTAGAGCGATATAGACGAGTTCTAGAACAGTATGGATGGGTTCTAGAACGATATAGACAGGTTCTAGGTTAGTATGAACGGGTTCTAGAGCGAAATAGACGAGTTGGGTGGGTTCTAGAACGGTATAGGTGGGTTCTAGATCAGTATGAACGGGTTCTAAAGCCATATAGACGAGTTCTAGAACAGTATGAATGGGATCTAGAACAATATAGACAGGTTCTAGATCAGTATGAACGGGTTCTAGAGCGAAATAGACAAGTTGGGTGGGTTCTAGAACGGTATGGGTGGGTTCTAGAAAGGTATAGGTGGGTTCTAGAGCGGTATGAACAAGTTCTAGAACGATATAGACATGTTCTAGATCAGTATGAATGGGTTCTAGAGTGGTATAACGGGTTCTAGAGCGATATAGACGAATACTAGAACAGTGTGGATGGGCTCTAGAGCATAGACGGGCTCTAGAGCGGTATGAACGGATTCTAGAACATATTGTTCTAAATCAGTATGAAAGGGTTCTAGAACGATATAGACAGGTTCTAGAACAGTATGAATGGGTTCTAGAGCGATATAGACAGGTTCTAGGTCAGTATGAATGGGTTCTAGAGCGATATAGACGAGTTCTAGATCAGTGTTGATGGGTTATAGAGCAGTATAGACGAGTTCTAGAGTGGTATGAACGGATTCTAGAACGATATAGACATGTTCTAGGTCAGTATGAACGGGTTCTAGAGCGATATAGACGAGTTCTAGAACAGTATGGATGGGTTCTAGAACGGTATAGGTGGGTTCTAGAGCGGTATGAACAAGTTCTAGAACGATATAGACATGTTCTAGATCAGTATGAATGGGTTCTAGAGCGGTATGAACGGGTTCTAGAGCGATATAGACGAGTACTAGAACAGTATGGATGGGCTCTAGAGCATAGACGGGTTCTAGAGCGGTATGAATGGATTCTAGAACGATATAGACATGTTCTAGGTCAGTATGAACGGATTCTAGAATGATATAGACATGTTCTAGGTCAGTATGAACGGGTTCTAGAGCGATATAGACGAGTTCTAGAACAGTATGGATGGGTTCTAGAACGATATAGACAGGTTCTAGGTCAGTATGAATGGGTTCTAGAGCGATATAGACAAGTTCTAGATCAGTGTGGATGGGTTCTAGAGCAGTATAGACGAGTTCTAGAGTGGTATGAACAGATTCTAGAACGATATAGACATGTTCTAGGTCAGTATGAATGGATTCTAGAACGATAGACATGTTCTAGGTCAGTATGAATGGGTTCTAGAGCGATATAGATGAGTTCTAGAACAGTATGGATGGGTTCTAGAACGGTATAGGTGGGTTCTAGAGCGGTATGAACAAGTTCTAGAACGATATAGACATGTTCTAGATCAGTATGAATGGGTTCTAGAGTGGTATGAACGGGTTGTAAAGTGATATAGACGAGTACTAGAACAGTATGGATGGGCTCTAGAGCATAGACGGGTTCTAGAGTGGTATGAACGGATTCTAGAACAATATAGACATGTTCTAAATCAGTATGAACAGGTTCTAGAATGATATAGACAGGTTCTAGAACAGTATGGATGGGTTCTAGAGCGATATAGACGAGTTCTAGAACAGTATGGATGGGTTCTAGAACGATATAGACAGGTTCTAGGTCAGTATAAACGGGTTCTAGAGCGATATAGATGAGTTCTAGATCAGTGTGGATGGGTAGAGCAGTATAGACGAGTTCTAGAGTGGTATGAATGGATTCTAGAAAGATATAGACATGTTCTAGGTCAGTATGAACGGGTTCTAAAGCGATATAGACGAGTTCTAGAACAGTATGGATTGGTTCTAACGTGATATAAATGGGTTCTAGAGCGGTATGAACGGGTTCTAGAGCGATATAGATGAGTTCTAGATCAGTGTGGATGGGTTCTAGAGCAGTATAGATGAGTTCTAGAGTGGTATGAACGGATTCTAGCACGATATAGACATGTTCTAGGTCAGTATGAACAGGTTCTAGAGCGATATAGACGAGTTCTAGAACAGTATGGATGGGTTCTAACGCAATATAAATAGGTTCTGGAGCGGTATGAACGGGTTCCAGATCGGTATAGATGGGCTCTAGAACGCTATGGACGGGTTCCAGAGCTATATAGATGGGTTATAGAGTGGTATGGGTGGGTTTTAGATCAGTATGGATGGGTTCTAGAGTGGTATAGACGGGTTCTAGAGCGGTATGAGCAGGTTCTAGATCAATATAGATGGGTTCTAGGGCGATATGTGCGGGTTGTAGAGCGGTATGGATGTGTTTTAGGGTGGTATGGACAGGTTCTATAGCGGTATGGGTGGGTTTCAGAGTGGTATGAGTTGGTTCTAGAGCGAATGGACAGCTTTCAGATCGGTATGGATGGGTTCTACATTTTTCAGATCGGTATGGACGGGTTCTAGAGTGGTATGGACAGGTTCTAGGGCGGTATGGATGGGTTCTAGAGAGGAATGGACCGGTTCACAGGGGGATCTCCCATCCCAATTGGACGTCATATGGTGTCCTGGACTTTGTGCGGTGATATCTGAATGATGCCTGCAGCTAGAGGCACCATTGTGTACAATACAGACTTATATTCTTCTGTACGAGATTACAAACTCTGAGTCATGCTGCTTCAGAGCCCGGCAGGCCAAGTCAAATGTCAGCAACCACCATCCAGCCCAAGAGCATCCACCTCTAGATCAGCAGAGATGGAGGACGAGGGGACAAGTACTCTTACCTCTTTCAGGGGTTCAGAGGAAAATGATAGCAGAGCCTCCAGACAGTGACGTCTCCAGCTTTCATATTTAGGGGGGCAAGGACAAAAGTAGGGGGGCCAACTATAAAATGCGAAAATATATATATATGTAGCGCCCTGTACTTTCACTACGGACGCTATTTAAATTTACAGGGGGATGAGAGAGTTATGTAGCTCTTATCCAAATGATTTGTGTCAATTTAGTTTCTGGACTGTGCTGTCGGGTTATTCTGTGTTCCAGAGGTGCCTTACCAGCCCGGGGCGTCAAGTAACGGGAGTGGAGTTCAGGTGGGAGCGCCTTCTTGCCAGAAGCCAATCAGAGGAGGTTTTCCCTCACGGGGCATGCTGGGGAAGGGTACTTCTGTTTAGACGCCATTTCAGCGGGGAGAGTTTGAGGTTGGATCCGGGTGCGGCACCCACCTTCAGGGTGTGCGCACATCACGGGCCCCAGCGAAATGGCCTACCAGGCCGGGGAGCGCGTTGCTACATGTTGTCTTTGGCTGCGGGACCATGTTGGCCCGGAGCGACTAAAGCTGCAATGGGACCCAGTGACTTATTGGGTCTCCCATCTTTTGAGAGAAGATCCCAAGCGAGTTGTGCTGTTCGGTGGGGAGTCAGTCTGAGGAAAGCCCGGAGGCAGGCAATCCAATAGGGCCTGGATAAACCATCGGGGACCTAGGTGACTGCCCGGACACTCGGAGTTTGTCTAATGGCAACCCGTCAGTCGGTGACTGCAACCAAGAGCTACCTGAGGGAGATTCAGGCAACTACTGTTATTGAGAAGGAATTGCTCCATTAAGCTACGTTCCAGAGTAAGGACCTGTGGCAGAGGCACCACTCCTAATTTCCATTGAGCCAAGTCTGTGGCAGAGGCTTGTCTTCCTTCTTAAAGTTCCGAGTGACATTCCGGCTGCCAGTTCTGTGAGAGAGACTGTCCAGGTATACTAGACCCACTCCGGCTGGAGTGGCGACAAAGCAAAGGTACCGTTGAAGCAGGACTGCTTCCACAATAGTTAAGGCCTGAGTCTGCAACTTCTTCTCTTTTTCACCATCTTTCTCTATCCACCTGAAGTTACCTGTTTGGCGTGTTGGGCAGAGAAAATAAAAGCACAGAAAACGACACCTTGCTGTTTGGACATTCTGTCATTGCTCACATCTATTCATCATCATACCCCTACATGCTACAGAGGTAACATACTGATCCCAAATCTATCCAGCGACTCCTGCGGGGATAAATTGTGAATCTCTTGAAAGAACAAGAGAGGGGGAGGGAGACAGATGGGAAAGAGAAGTGATGGAGATAATGCAATTCAGTGATTATAGTGTACCGCAGTCTGCAGTGCACACACTTACCCACGGTCCAGGCTAGAATCTCAGGCATCATTCACACACAGCCAGGAATGCTGCTGATTTTCATATTTCCCAACCACACATCCCCTCTCTTCAGATGCAGCACGTCGGGATAGTGTGGGCGGGACTGAAAGAAGGAGCTGTATTCCTCCCTGCTCGTATGTGAGGAGAGTGAGGGCGTGGGGTGGCTGGACTCGCTGGGCTGTCAAAGAGTGTCATAGACTGACACTCGGCTCAGCTTGCAGTCACCACTCTCGGAATTTACAGGCTGGTTCTCCTGTCCTAAGGATAGGAGAAATCAGTCTGTTTTTTCAGTAACTGACATGAAGGCTTGGGCCCCCCCCCCTACAGTGCTCATGGAGTCCTTACTGCAACTCGCTCTTCTCCGAGCCAATGAGGATGTAGGGGAAGGAGCAGATTGGACGGCTGTGGTTGTGTGAGCGCTCGCATTATGCAGTGTCAGCGAGCAGAGGGAGGGGGAGGAATCCCCTGCAGGAGCTGACTGGGGACACTCTCCCTCTCAGGAGAGACTGTTACTCCAGCGGTGGCCCGAGCAAAATAAAAAAAATATATATATGGGTTTTTTTTGGGGGGGGGCACAGCATAATGTTGGGGGGGGGTCAGGGCCCCCTCTGGTCCCCCCTAGGGTCGCCATTGCCTTCTTCGCCTGTTGCGTAGACTTATTCCCTTCATCCTGGAAGGAGACACAGCAGCGGTAGTTGGAACAATCATCAATTCCTGACTTGACTACACAAACTCTCTCTACCTAGGACTTCCCAAATACCAAATTTCACATCTACAAGGAAAAGCCCCGCAATATGTACCTCTACGACAAAATAAAGCACTACAGTCGCCCCCTCTGGTCAACTAATCAGAACCTCCTCCACATCCCCAAGACCCACTACAAATTAAAAGGCAAACGAAGATTTGCAGTCCAAGGACCCCGACTATGGAATGCTCTACCCGTGGACATCCGCTCGGAAGAAAACTATTTGGTCTTCAGGAAGAAGCTTAACTGCTTATGGACCGCCGCATGTACATTTACGTCGGCAGAATGGCATCGACAGGCACATCAACGTATATATACGTTGGTGCCTTGAGGGGGTTCGGGGGTCCGATCGGACCCCCCCCTGTCTATACGGTGGTCCGTTTTGCTGGGCGAGCGATCCGGGATGAGGGGGCGGCTATTTGTTTTTGTCCGCCCCCTCCGGATCGCTCCCAGCCAATCCGCACGCTCCCCTGCCCTGTCACTTCCTCCTCCTGTGTAAACACAGGAAGGAGGAAGCAAAGTGATCTCTCCTTCAGCGTTTTTTTCAACCACCGCTGAGGAGAGATCACATCGCACAGTTAGGCCTTGTACACACGATGTAATATATCCAATGGAAACGGTCCGGCGGACAGCGCGGTGACGCGGCGGTGACGTTGACGCCGCCACGTCACCGCCACGTCACCGCACCAGGAAGTAAACACTTCCGCGCGCATGTGTCGGATCCATTCACAGGATACGACGCATGTGCGGGCAGATATGTCCGCTGGTTAGGCGTACTAACCAGCAGACATATCCGACGGGCAGCTATCCGGCGGAAAAATTCCAAAGCATGCTTTGAAATTTTTCCGCCGGAGGAATCCGGCCAAAATGGTCCGTTTGCCCCTACAGACGAGCGGATTTTTTGGCTGAAATGGTCCGTCGGACCATTTTCAGCAGAAAAATTCCCCTCGTGGGTACGAGGTCTAAGTCTGCACTAACACTACACGGACACACACTACACATAGTCACATTAACCCCTTGCGATCGCCCCCCCCCCCTCCCCCCTGTCACAGTGTCACTGAATGCAGTAATCATACATGTATACATGTATGATTACTGTATTTAGTGGCAGTGTGACAGGCAGTGTGACAGGCAGTTAGTGTTAGGTCCAGGGTAGCCCCCGTACCCCCCTAATAAAGTTTTAACCTCTTGATCACCGCCCTAGTTAACCATTTTACCCCCTATTGCCAGCGTCACTAAGCGATCATTTTTCTAATCGCTGTATTAGTGTCGCTGTTCCCGCTAGGTAGCTAATTTTTTTTTATTGCGATTTTTTTTTTACTAAAGACATATGGCTAAATAAATTTTGGCCTAAATAATTGACTAAAATTTAGTTTATTTGATTTTTCTTATAACAAAAAGTAAAAAATATTGTTTTTTTTTCAAAAATGTCGCTCTATTTTTGTATATAGCGCAAAAAATAAAAATCACAGAGGCGATCAAATACCACCAAAAGAAAGCTCTATTTGTGTGAAGAAAAGGACGCAAATTTTGTTTGGGAGCCACGTCGCACGACCGCGTAATTGTCAGTTAAAGCGACGCAGTGCCGAATCGCAAAAAGGGGCCTGGTCATTTACCTGCATTTTGGTCCGGGTCTTAAGTGGTTAAGACCAATCTCTTCTGAAGAAACAGACAAGCACTGGCTGCAAAATCGCCTTGAGTCGTTTTGGTTCGCATTTGTAGCGACAAGTTATTCATTCATTCACTAGTTAAAATTTGTATTTTTTTCTAGAAAATTAGTTAGAACCCCCAAACATTATATATGTTTTTTAGCAGAGACCCTAGAGAATAAAATGGCGACTGTTGCAATTTTTTATGTCTAACGGTATTTGCGCAGCGGTCTTACAAACGCAATTTTGTGGAAAAAAAATATATTTTCATTTTTTTTTTTTTAAGTCAGCAGCTACTGTACAAATATTGCAGCTGCTGACTTTAAAAAGAAGGACACTTACCTGTCCAGCATGCTATCACTCAGCTCTCGGGTGCTGCCGCCACCATCTTCAGTAAGGGAATAAGGAAGTGAAGCCTTGCGGCTCCCCTATCTGGGTCCCTACTGCGCATGCGCGACTCACGCTGTGCAATCTGAATGGTTCCTCTAGTCTTCTGGGACCTGTGTGTCTTCCAAAGGACAGTGGGAGAGGGGGAAGTGGCATAGATACCCGCAGATAATGCGGCTATCTATGCCCGGAAGTGGGAGCAAATAACTGTATCAAACGGGTATCTACTCCCCCCTCCCCCTGAAAGATGCCAAATGTGACACCGGAGGAAACCGGAAAATCTATAAGCATGAGATACATCTATCAACTTTAAAAGCTGGGTTCACACTAGTGCGCTGTAGAAGATCGCATGTGATCCGCACTGCAGTGCAAATCACATGCGATGTCTGTGCGATGCAAATTCAGCCATAAAGTTAAATGGCTGAATTTGCTCGCATTCCATCCAAAATTCCCGTTTTTTTTAAATCCGCACCAGAATCGGATGTGCAGATCATTAACTTTTGTATTGACACCTGCAGCGGTTTGCCTAAGGCAGTTAACCTTGCGAGTCAGGTGCGATGCGGAAACTCGCAGTGGATTTGCAGGGTTCCCGCATCGCACCTATGTAAATCAAGCCTTAATGCCTACCAGTGCCCACAATACAGGGCTGGTGCAAGGATTTTTGACACCCTGAGTGAAACCTCATTTTCCCCAAACCTCCCCCCTGGTTCTACCGCTGACTCCACCCCCATTGCCCTGCCCCCCACCTACCCGATTTATGGCTGGCAGCCTGTGGTGTCCTCTCCTCCTCTCCCGTGGTGTGGGCAGTGGCTCCGGTGTCCACTCCTCCCGCGGCTTCCTCCGCCATGTGTCTCCTCTCTGTTCCTCCTAAGTGTAGGCATCCAATAGGATCGCCTGACGCTTTCGCCAATCGGGAAACAGGTCTTACGTCCTCCCTCCTGATTGGCGGGGAGGAACTTTAGTGTGAAAATAGTGAACATTTATTTGCCATCGTCACACAACTGGGTGCCACCATTTTTTTAAAGCCTATTAGAGCCTCTGGCTCTAATCAGGGGCTAAAAGAAAACACCGCCCCATTGAAATTCATAGTCTGGTGCCTTGATATGTAGATCAGGGGACCAGACGCTATGACACCTGGAAGGCAGGAAAGATCACTATGCCACATGGAAGGCAGGAAGTCTCCTGCCCACACCCCCTTTGCAGGCACAGATTGGCTGCACAGAGGGGTTGTGGGCAGGGACAGGGGGGACATGGGGAGGAGGTGGGGCAGATCTAGCAAACCTCCTCGTATGGGCTATACAGTGGGCAGGGGATGTGCACACTGCAGTGGGGGATGTGCAGCAGGTAAGCCAGCAGGCGATATGGCAGGCGGGGGATTTACACATTGCAGCAGGTGCACCGGCGGACTCGAGGCAGAACACTCAGAACTGACGTGCCCTGGCACTTCCGCAAACTCCCCCGGCAACTGGGTGCAGTGTACCCTGCGCAGTCACGCAGGATTGGATCTATGCTTTCTCTCGCCCTTTCATTGATGAGTGTGCTCAAATTTGTATAGGAGCCCAGGAAGCTTACGCCGGTCTATCTGCTGTTAGACGGGAGTAATTTCAAATTACCCGCGTCGTATCATTAGTTTGAATCCTCAAACCATGATACGACGGCTTCAGGCTTTGATCTGACAGGCTTACGTCTTCGTACGCCTTCGGATCTACGCTGCAATCTTTTTCCGCCCGCTGGGTGGAGTTTGCGTCGTTTTCCGCGTCGGGGTATGCAAATTAGCTTTTTCCAGCGATCCACGACGGAGTTGCGATCGTCCTTCGCATTCTCTTACGGCATCTGTAGTCATCTTTTTGCTGCGTAAAGTTAGGGAAGCAAAAATCTGGTCTAGTATTAGACAGCCCATGTTAAAGAGGGGGTTCACCCTAAATATACACTTTTCCAGGTGATCCAGCATACTGGCGTCAGCGCCAGTATGCTGTTTTTTTTTTTTTTAAATGCCCCACTTACTGTTTTATGTTCAATTTTGATTTATCTCCCCAGCGGGGGATGGTGCGTGTATAGCCCGTCACTAGTACCGAAACTACCCGATTTAGGACTCGGGTATTTCCGGCGCAATACGGCGCCTGCGCACAGACCTAGGAGCTGACTGCGCAGGCGCCGTATTTACTCAAAGAAATATGGCGCCTGCGCAGTCAGCTCCTAGGTCTGTGCGCAGGCGCCGTATTGCGCCGGAAATACCCGAGTCCTAAATCGGGTAGTTTCGGTACTAGTGACGGGCTATACACGCACCATCCCCCGCTGGGGAGATAATACAAAATTGAAGATAATACAGTAAGTGGGGCATTTAAAAAAAACAAAAAAAAACAGCATACTGGCGCTGACGCCAGTATGCTGGATCACCTGGAAAAGTGTATATTTAGGGTGAACCTCCGCTTTAAGTATGGCTGTCGTTCCCGCGTCGAATTTCAAATTTTTTTTTTTTTTTTTGAGTAACTCGTCCGGGAATAGGAATGCACGTAAACTGACGAAACGCCGTAATTTTGCGCAATGCACGGCGGAAAATTTCAGAACGGAGCATGCGCAGTTCGATCGCCGCGGGGACGCGCCTAATTTAAATGCTTCACGCCCCCTAATCGCGTATTTCGATTCCGCCGCGAGAAATGCACTACGCCGCCGTACCTTACGGGCCGAAATCTACCTGAATTCGTCTTAGAGCCAGGTAAAATACGGCGGCATAGTGTATCTCTGATACACTGCGCCAGGGCAATTGTACCTGAATCTGGCCCGAAGTTTTTATTTCTCACCTGCAGGCTTACGAATCACTTCTGCTGCCGGACCTCTGAGACTCTCATTGACCTGCTGCCACTTTAAACTTAGAACTTAGGGGACCGGGTTGGCTCACGGGGCCCTGGTCCAGTCAGCCTGCTTGGGTACATTCAGCCTAACCATACATGGTTAAAATCTTGGCTGGTTCCTGATAAAACCGGCCAAGATTCGAACCAACTATAGCCGGCTTAACACCAATTGTATGCTCATTACCAATAGTGTTGCTCACGAATATTCGTATTGCGAATATTCGGCTCGAATATGGCATATTCGAGTATTCGCGATATATTCCGAATTTCGCGGTGAATATTCGCTATTTCGAATATTCATATTTTTTCTATTTTTTTTTAGAACAGATCACATCCTAGACATCCCCATCGACATGTAAAAGCATTGCTGGTATGATTAGACACCTTGGGCCGAGTAGCTGCAGCGATCCTTTTATATTGCCGAATATTCGCAATGCGATTATTCGGCAATAGCGATATCGCGCGATTATCTTCTCCGCCCTATCTGCCGCCACAGAGCGATTATTTCAGTTTCATTTTTAAAACAGATCACATCCTAGTGATCTCCTTTGACGTCTAAAAGCATTGCTGTTATGGTTAGAGACCTTGGTTCTAGTAGCTGAAGCGATCTTTTTATATTGCCGAATATTCGCAATGCGAATATTCGGCAATCGGAATATTGCGCGATTATTTACTCCGCCCTTTTGTATCAGAGCCAATCAGAGTTCTCCTTCCACACTCGTCATAGGCTAGCAACCAATAGGAACCTGCCTGCACGGGCATTATATAAGGTCACTCCCAGCAGCATTTCATTGCAGATTCAGAAGTTGGCTTGATAGTGTGGAGACTGTGTCTGTGTTGCTGTTATCTTGCTGGTATCTTGCTGGTATCTTGCATCATCAGCATTGTGCTTCATCCTTGCTATTTGCTACCTAGTGATTTCAGTGGATATTTTCCAGTTTATAAACTGCTTTTTTCAAAGCAATACACCCAAGAGCTTTTTTAAAAGCTAAGTTTTGTGCTGTGTTGTTTAGCTTGTGTTGCTGTAGTATCTTGCAGCTTATCTTTTGATTGCTTCTTATTGATTTAAGTGCATAATTTTCTAAGCAAAAGGCCCAAGAGCTTTTGTAAAAGCGAAGTTTTGTGTTCAGTTTAGTTTGATTTCTGTATAGTAAGTGTACATACTGTTAACTGTACACTTATTTCAGCTAGCTTACTTTAGTGTGTGTTTAGTGTCTGTGTTTAAAAAAAAAAAAAAAAAAAAAGTTATTAGTTAGTGTTTCTTTAGTGAATTTTTTTTTTGTAGTTGTAGTCCTTGTCAGTTAGTGTGTAAAAAAAAAAAAAAAAAAATTATCTTTAGTTTATAGTCATATACGTTTGTGTAAGCAGTTAGTGTTTGTGTAGTGCATTTTTTTATTTTTTTCTAGTCCTTGTCTTTGGTGTACTAGTTTTATTATAGTTTAGTAGCTGTCTGTGTACGTCTTTGTCTGCGTGCCTGTCTTTTAAAAAAACACAAAAAAACATTTTACACACATTTTCCCCCCCCAATAAAGTTTACCCCCCCCCACACACATCAGCAATCATGAGCGGCATCCGTGGCCGTGGCAGCAGGGGTAGGGGAGTTACTCCCAGTGCTGGGTCGCTGCCAGCACGGGGTACCTCTCGTGCCCCTACTATTGGTAGAGGATCGGGTGGAAGGGGAGTCCGCCTCATGCGTGATTTTTTTACATCGGGCAGCCGCCCGATATTGCCATCTCAGGCTCAAGTAGTGGTGGACTACATGGGGCACAGCAGTGCCACTGAGTCGTCGGTCCCGACTCCCAGTAGTTCCACCATTACACCGTTGCCTGTAGTACCCCCCCCCCCCAGCCCCCAAGAATCCAGCATCTTACTGTTCGACAGCGACAGTGAGAGGGATCTCTTGGGGGAGGCCATGCATCGGGCAGACCTCCAGCTCTGTCCTGATGCTCAGGACCTTTTTGAAGGGATGGACGAGGAGGATGGGATACCTGCTGTCAGTATCCCAGAGACATCCCTTCAAAGTGGTGCTGCTGTTTTGGTGCAGGAAACAGCAGCACCTAGTCAGACCCAGGCGTGGGTGAGGGGACAGCGGAGCCAGGCTATCGGCTCCATGTCAGCTGGTTCCCTCAGACCACAACATCTCAGCCCTTGGTCTGACATCTCTGGGGGCGATGAGGAGGGTGACCCATCATGGTTGCCATCTGGCTCCTCGGCTCACTGCGTCAGTGACGACGGGGAAGGTAGGCACCCTGGGGAAACGGTGCGCCAGGTCACCACCAGGGAGACCAGCGTCAGGGTCTCCACTGGACATGGCAGCAGGAGGTGTCAGCAGCAGCAGCAGCAGCAGGCAGCTCCACCTGGGGGTACCGAGTCCCAGCAGGTGCAAGTCAGCGTCACCCCATCTGAAGGGAGGGTGGCGCTGAAGTCGCCTGTCTGGGCCTACTTCACCCTGGTGGCAGACAACCCTCTAGTGGCCATCTGCCGGATCTGTTCAGTCAGGGTGAAGAGAGGGAAGCATTTGGCTCGGGTGGGTACCACAGCCCTGAACCAGCACCTGAGGATAAACCACTGGCGGGTGCATGACGAGATGAAGCGTGGTGGTGGTAGCAGCGCCACCACCACAAGTGAGCAGGGTACAGCAGCCCCTGCCACAGCATCATCTCTTCCCAGCAGGTCATGCCCCCCCGCTCCCTCTAGTAGTGGTACTGGTACCGGCAACCAGACCTCTACTTTGACAGAACCCTCCGCGTCTGTGTCCCGCACTGCCGTCCGGCGCCAGGCGACGATTTCAGACGCCTTTGAACGCAACACTCCCTTCCCCACCGGAGACCGACGTGTGCGTTCCCTCAATGGGCTCCTGCCAAGGTTATTGCCCAACATCTTCTGCCCTTCAACATCGTGGACAGCAACCCCTTCAGACAGATGTTGGAGCAGGCCCAACCCCAATGGCGTGTCCCCACCCGCCATTTCTTTGCCAGGACTGGTGTCCCTGCCCTACACCAGCACATTGTGAAGAATGTAACCCTGTCGCTGGATCACGCTGTCAGCGACAGGGTGCATCTGACAATGGATGGCTGGACCAGCAGGCATGGGCAGGGGCGCTACATAAGTTTCACTGCCCATTGGGTTTCCCTCCAAGGCGCCGGGGAGGGATCGGCGGCAACAGATTTTGTGGTGCCGCCCCGGGGTGTCCAGGGGAGAACTGCTGGTCTCCGTCAAGCCTCTGTCTCCGCAGCTGCTGAGCCTCCCAGCAAGCGCCCCCATAGCTACTCAGGTGTGGTGCACGTGCGCTGTCAGGCCGTGCTACAGCTTGTTAGCTTAGGGGACCGGAGACACACTGGACAAGAAGTGCTGACCGCACTTCAGGCTCAGGTCCAGAAGTGGCTGACACCCCGAAGGCTCCAGGCAGGTATGGTTGTCTGTGATAACGGCAGCAACCTACTCTCCGCCCTTCAGGCTGGCAGTCTGACTCACGTGCCCTGTCTGGCACATGTCCTCAACCTAGTGGTGCAGAAGTTCATGCGCACCTATCCTGGGTTGAGTGACATTGTGCTAAGGGTGTGGATTGCCAGCCACTTCAGGCGCTCCCCAACCGCTACCGCGTCCCTGTCCAGATGGCAGCGGGTCAACAGGCTGCCCCCTCACAGGCTGATTGTGGACAGTGTGACGCGGTGGAACTCCACCCTCCAAATGCTGGAGAGGTTGTGGGAGCAGCGAAGGGCGGTGAGGCAGTACCTGCTGGAGCAACCCACTGCCGGCCCAGCACCAACACTCCCGTACATCACCTGTGCGGAGTGGGGGCAGATACACCAGGTCTGCCAGGTGTTGGGCCCTTTCGAGCAGGCGACCAAGATGGTCAGCAGGGAGCATGTCGGCCTCAGTGACGTGCTCCCTATAGTGTTCGTGCTGGAGAGGACACTAGATCGCCTGCTCGAAGCTGGGGAGAGTGCCTTGGTGGAGCAGGAGGAGGCAGCACTGCTCCACCGAGACCAGGGCCAGGACGAGGAGGAGGAGGAGGAGGATGATGATGATGATGAGGAGGAGGTTGCTGGTGTCGTCCTGGAGTCAGGGCCTGGTCAGGAGGGAGAGCCGGTGTTGGGGGCACCGATAGTCCGGGGGTTGGGCATCTCTGAGCGTGAGCAGCAGCGCCTCAGGGATGAAGAGTCTGACCTCATTGACCTGGGCAGCAGTGAGGAGTCACAGCGGGCTGCGCTCTTCCCCATGGCTGCCCACATGCTGAGATGCCTCAGGAGGGACCCCCAGGTTAAGACCATCAAGGGCAGGGATGATTATTGGATGGCCACCCTTTTGGATCCCAGGTGCAAGGGGAAAGTGGAGCAGTTCATCCCAGCCAGCCGGAGGCAGCGCCGGATGGAGGAACTGCAGGCAGGCATTGTCAGCCGGTTGGAGCAGGCAACTCCCCGGCCTCCAGTTGTCACCCCTCATCTCACCCAGCAGGTGTCTGCACCCAGCAGCAGCCGAGCAGGGGACCTAATGGAAGAGATGAGGATGTTCTTCCAATCGGATCAACCCAGTACCAGCAGCAGCAGAAGCAGTCACCACCAGCGGCTGGCCCACATGGTGGCAGATTACATGGCGTCCGCCGGTGCTTCTGAGAGTATGAATACCGACGACCCCATGGAGTACTGGGTTGCCAGATTGGACACCTGCCGCGAGCTCGCTCAGTATGCGCTGGAGCTATTGTCTTGCCCCCCCTCCAGCGTACTATCTGAGCGGACATTCAGCGCGGCAGGTGGGGTGGTCACGGACAAGAGGACCCGTCTGTCCACAGACTCCGTGGACAGACTCACATTCAAAAAGATGAATGAGTCCTGGATCGGTGGTGACTTTCTGGCACCCGCCGTCGGTTCAGGGCGCTGAAGGGTCCCTTGTCATGCATTCCCTCATCTATTTACAGTGCTGAAAAAAATTATTTGAACACCTGAGAAAATCAATGTAAATATTTGGTAGAGTAGGCTTTGTTTGCAATTACAGCGGTCAAACCTTCCTTGTAGTTTTTCACCAGCTTTGCACACACTGGAGGAGGGATATTTGACCCACTCCTCCACACAGATCTTCTCTACATGAGTCAGGTTTCTGGGCTATCGCTGAGAAAAACAGAGTTTGAGCTCCCTCCAAAGATTCTCTATTGGGTTTAGGTCTGGAGACTGGCTAGGCCACGCCAGAACCTTGATATGCTCCTTACAGAGCCACTCCTTGGTTATCCTGGCTGTGTGCTTTGGGTCATTGTCATGTTGGAAGACCCAGCCTCGACCCATCTTCAAAGCTCTAACTGAGGGAAGGAGGTTGTTGCCCAAAATCTCGCAATACATGGCCCCGGACATCCTCTCCTTAATATAGTGCAGTAACCCTGTCCCATGTGCAGAAAAAACACCCCCAAAGCATGATGCTACCACCCCCATGCTTCACAGTAGGGATGGCGTTCTTGGCATGGTACTCATCATTCTTCTTCCTCCGAACACGGTTAGTGGAATTATGACCAAAAAGTTATATTATGGTCTCATCTGACCACATGACTTTCTCCCATCAGTCCTCTGGATCAGTGAAGACACCTATGTCACAAGTTATTTGCCACTCTATACTACTATTACCACTGCTGCTGCTGCTGTTCATGGCACCTCTTTCCCGAGTGGTTTCACACTATATTGTCTACTGCTACTAATACTGCTGCTGCTCACGACACCTATGTCACTAGTTATTTGACACTATTGACTACTATGTTCACTACTGATGCTGTAAAGTCCTGCCCACGTGTTTAGATGTACTATGTCTGCAGTCTCTGACCATCTCCTGTACTATGTCTGCAGTCTCTGACCATCTCCTGTACTATGTCTGCAGTCTCTGACCATCTCCTGTATTATGTCTGCAGTCTCTGATCATCTCCTGTACTATGTCTGCAGTCTCTGACCATCTCCTGTATTATGTCTGCAGTCTCTGATCATCTCCTGTACTATGTCTGCAGTCTCTGACCATCTCCTGTACTATGTCTGCAGTCTCTGACCATCTCCTGTACTATGTCTGCAGTCTCTGACCATCTCCTGTATTATGTCTGCAGTCTCTGATCACCTCCTGTACTATGTCTGCAGTCTCTGACCATCTCCTGTATTATGTCTGCAGTCTCTGATCATCTCCTGTACTATGTCTGCAGTCTCTGACCATCTCCTGTATTATGTCTGCAGTCTCTGATCATCTCCTGTACTATGTCTGCAGTCTCTGACCATCTCCTGTATTATGTCTGCAGTCTCTGACCATCTCCTGTACTATGTCTGCAGTCTCTGACCATCTCCTCTATTATGTCTGCAGTCTCTGATCATCTCCTGTACTATGTCTGCAGTCTCTGACCATCTCCTGTATTATGTCTGCAGTCTCTGATCATCTCCTGTACTATGTCTGCAGTCTCTGACCATCTCCTGTCTCTACTATGTCTGCAGTCTCTGACCATCTCCTGTATTATGTCTGCAGTCTCTGATCATCTCCTGTACTATGTCTGCAGTCTCTGACCATCTCCTGTATTATGTCTGCAGTCTCTGACCATCTCCTGTACTATGTCTGCAGTCTCTGATCATCTCCTGTACTATGTCTGCAGTCTCTGACCATCTCCTGTACTATGTCTGCAGTCTCTGACCATCTCCTGTACTATGTCTGCAGTCTCTGACCATCTCCTGTACTATGTCTGCAGTCTCTGACCACCTCCTTTTTTATATCTGCAGTCTCTGACCTTCACCTGTACTATGTCTGCAGTCTCTGACCTTCACTTGTACTATGTCTGCAGTCTCTGACCATCTCCTGTATTATGTCTGCAGTCTCTGACCATCTCCTGTATTATGTCTGCAGTCTCTGACCATCTCCTGTACTATGTCTGCAGTCTTTGATCATCTCCTGTACTATGTCTGCAGTCTCTGACCATCTCCTGTACTATGTCTGCAGTCTCTGACCATCTCCTGTACTATGTCTGCAGTCTCTGACCATCTCCTGTACTATGTCTGCAGTCTCTGACCATCTCCTGTACTATGTCTGCAGTCTCTGACCATCTCCTGTATTATGTCTGCAGTCTCTGATCATCTCCTGTACTATGTCTGCAGTCTCTGACCATCTCCTGTATTATGTCTGCAGTCTCTGATCATCTCCTGTACTATGTCTGCAGTCTCTGACCATCTCCTGTATTATGTCTGCAGTCTCTGATCATCTCCTGTACTATGTCTGCAGTCTCTGACCATCTCCTGTATTATGTCTGCAGTCTCTGATCATCTCCTGTACTATGTCTGCAGTCTCTGACCATCTCCTGTATTATGTCTGCAGTCTCTGATCATCTCCTGTACTATGTCTGCAGTCTCTGACCATCTCCTGTACTATGTCTGCAGTCTCTGACCATCTCCTGTATTATGTCTGCAGTCTCTGATCATCTCCTGTACTATGTCTGCAGTCTCTGACCATCTCCTGTATTATGTCTGCAGTCTCTGATCATCTCCTGTACTATGTCTGCAGTCTCTGATCATCTCCTGTACTATGTCTGCAGTCTCTGACCATCTCCTGTACTATGTCTGCAGTCTCTGACCATCTCCTGTACTATGTCTGCAGTCTCTGACCATCTCCTGTACTATGTCTGCAGTCTCTGACCATCTCCTGTATTATGTCTGCAGTCTCTGACCATCTCCTGTACTATGTCTGCAGTCTCAGACCATCTCTTGTACTATGTCTGCAGTCTCTGACCATCTCCTGTATTATGTCTGCAGTCTCTGATCATCTCCTGTACTATGTCTGCAGTCTCTGACCATCTCCTGTATTATGTCTGCAGTCTTTGATCATCTCCTGTACTATGTCTGCAGTCTCTGACCATCTCCTGTACTATGTCTGCAGTCTCTGACCATCTCCTGTACTATGTCTGCAGTCTCTGACCATCTCCTGTACTATGTCTGCAGTCTCTGACCATCTCCTGTACTATGTCTGCAGTCTCTGACCATCTCCTGTATTATGTCTGCAGTCTCTGATCATCTCCTGTACTATGTCTGCAGTCTCTGCATGTCTGCACTGATCATCTCCTGTACTATGTCTGCAGTCTCTGACCATCTCTATGTCTGCAGTCTCTGACCATCTCCTGTACTATGTCTGCAGTCTCTGACCATCTCCTGTCTATGTCTGCAGTATCTCCTGTACTATGTCTGCAGTCTCTGACCATCTCCTGTACTATGTCTGCAGTCTCTGACCATCTCCTGTACTATGTCTGCAGTCTCTGACCATCTCCTGTATTATGTCTGACTGCATCTCCTGTACTATGTCTGCAGTCTCTGACCATCTCCTGTACTATGTCTGCAGTCTCTGACCATCTCCTGTATTATGTCTGCAGTCTATGATCATCTCCTGTACTATGTCTGCAGTCTCTGACCATCTCCTGTATTATGTCTGCAGTCTCTGATCATCTCCTGTACTATGTCTGCAGTCTCTGACCATCTCCTGTACTATGTCTGCAGTCTCTGACCATCTCCTGTACTATGTCTGCAGTCTCTGACCATCTCCTGTATTATGTCTGCAGTCTCTGATCATCTCCTGTACTATGTCTGCAGTCTCTGACCATCTCCTGTATTATGTCTGAAGTCTCTGACCATCTCCTGTATTATGTCTGCAGTCTCTGATCATCTCCTGTACTATGTCTGCAGTCTCTGACCATCTCCTGTATTATGTCTGCAGTCTCTGATCATCTCCTGTACTATGTCTGCAGTCTCTGACCATCTCCTGTACTATGTCTGCAGTCTCTGATCATCTCCTGTACTATGTCTGCAGTCTCTGACCATCTCCTGTACTATGTCTGCAGTCTCTGACCATCTCCTGTACTATGTCTGCAGTCTCTGACCATCTCCTGTATTATGTCTGCAGTCTCTGATCATCTCCTGTACTATGTCTGCAGTCTCTGACCATCTCCTGTATTATGTCTGCAGTCTCTGATCATCTCCTGTACTATGTCTGCAGTCTCTGACCATCTCCTGTATTATGTCTGCAGTCTCTGACCATCTCCTGTACTATGTCTGCAGTCTCTGACCATCTCCTGTACTATGTCTGCAGTCTCTGACCATCTCCTGTACTATGTCTGCAGTCTCTGACCATCTCCTGTACTATGTCTGCAGTCTCTGACCATCTCCTGTACTATGTCTGCAGTCTCTGACCATCTCCTGTACTATGTCTGCAGTCTCTGACCATCTCCTGTATTATGTCTGCAGTCTCTGATCATCTCCTGTACTATGTCTGCAGTCTCTGACCATCTCCTGTATTATGTCTGCAGTCTCTGACCATCTCCTGTACTATGTCTGCAGTCTCTGACCATCTCCTCTATTATGTCTGCAGTCTCTGATCATCTCCTGTACTATGTCTGCAGTCTCTGACCATCTCCTGTATTATGTCTGCAGTCTCTGATCATCTCCTGTACTATGTCTGCAGTCTCTGACCATCTCATGTACTATGTCTGCAGTCTCTGACCATCTCCTGTATTATGTCTGCAGTCTCTGATCATCTCCTGTACTATGTCTGCAGTCTCTGACCATCTCCTGTATTATGTCTGCAGTCTCTGATCATCTCCTGTACTATGTCTGCAGTCTCTGACCATCTCCTGTATTATGTCTGCAGTCTCTGACCATCTCCTGTACTATGTCTGCAGTCTCTGACCATCTCCTGTACTATGTCTGCAGTCTCTGACCATCTCCTGTACTATGTCTGCAGTCTCTGACCATCTCCTGTACTATGTCTGCAGTCTCTGACCATCTCCTGTACTATGTCTGCAGTCTCTGACCATCTCCTGTACTATGTCTGCAGTCTCTGACCATCTCCTGTATTATGTCTGCAGTCTCTGATCATCTCCTGTACTATGTCTGCAGTCTCTGACCATCTCCTGTATTATGTCTGCAGTCTCTGACCATCTCCTGTACTATGTCTGCAGTCTCTGACCATCTCCTCTATTATGTCTGCAGTCTCTGATCATCTCCTGTACTATGTCTGCAGTCTCTGACCATCTCCTGTATTATGTCTGCAGTCTCTGATCATCTTCTGTACTATGTCTGCAGTCTCTGACCATCTCCTGTACTATGTCTGCAGTCTCTGACCATCTCCTGTATTATGTCTGCAGTCTCTGATCATCTCCTGTACTATGTCTGCAGTCTCTGACCATCTCCTGTATTATGTCTGCAGTCTCTGATCATCTCCTGTACTATGTCTGCAGTCTCTGACCATCTCCTGTACTATGTCTGCAGTCTCTGACCATCTCCTGTACTATGTCTGCAGTCTCTGACCATCTCCTGTACTATGTCTGCAGTCTCTGACCATCTCCTGTACTATGTCTGCAGTCTCTGACCATCTCCTGTACTATGTCTGCAGTCTCTGACCATCTCCTGTATTATGTCTGCAGTCTCTGATCATCTCCTGTACTATGTCTGCAGTCTCTGACCATCTCCTGTATTATGTCTGCAGTCTCTGATCATCTCCTGTACTATGTCTGCAGTCTCTGACCATCTCCTGTACTATGTCTGCAGTCTCTGACCATCTCCTGTACTATGTCTGCAGTCTCTGACCATCTCCAGTACTATGTCTGCAGTCTCTGACCATCTCCTGTACTATGTCTGCAGTCTCTGACCATCTCCTGTATTATGTCTGCAGTCTCTGATCATCTCCTGTACTATGTCTGCAGTCTCTGACCATCTCCTGTATTATGTCTGCAGTCTCTGATCATCTCCTGTACTATGTCTGCAGTCTCTGACCATCTCCTGTATTATGTCTGCAGTCTCTGACCATCTCCTGTACTATGTCTGCAGTCTCTGACCATCTCCTGTACTATGTCTGCAGTCTCTGACCATCTCCTGTACTATGTCTGCAGTCTCTGACCATCTCCTGTACTATGTCTGCAGTCTCTGACCATCTCCTGTACTATGTCTGCAGTCTCTGACCATCTCCTGTACTATGTCTGCAGTCTCTGACCATCTCCTGTACTATGTCTGCAGTCTCTGACCATCTCCTGTATTATGTCTGCAGTCTCTGATCATCTCCTGTACTATGTCTGCAGTCTCTGACCATCTCCTGTATTATGTCTGCAGTCTCTGATCATCTCCTGTACTATGTCTGCAGTCTCTGACCATCTCCTGTACTATGTCTGCAGTCTCTGACCATCTCCTGTACTATGTCTGCAGTCTCTGACCATCTCCTGTATTATGTCTGCAGTCTCTGACCATCTCCTGTACTATGTCTGCAGTCTCTGACCATCTCCTGTACTATGTCTGCAGTCTCTGACCATCTCTTGTACTATGTCTGCAGTCTCTGATAATCTCCTTTAGTATTTTGGGGGGAGAGCCATGCGCACTTGCGCTGCAATCGTGATGCATCGCGGAATCAAATCGAATCGTGGACTTGATAATCGAAATTGCATCGAATCGTGAGACGGGTGAAGATGCGCAGCCCTAGTTTTTATGGTGCAGTTTTGATGGGCTAGTTTTTGATGGAGCAGTTTTTGATGGGGCAATAGACCGAACTGGATTGACACACGGTTGGATCACATTTACATCTCTAGGGGCACCGTCTCCAGTCAGTAGTATTGGTGGAGGCAAGACCACGCCGCCACAATTTACCCTGAAATTGTATATTTTCTAGTTACATTACATTTTAATACTACTGCTGCTGCCTCCATGCTGAGTAATGCTTCATGACCTCTCTGGCACAGCGGATCCACCAACAGCCTCCGCTACAAGCTACCAGACCGGATCGTAACAGCAAGTGTAACTAAAACAATGAACTTTATGTTAAACCCTGATTTGCGGCCTTTATACTGCAACCATTATACTGCAACCATTAGCCTGTATGCAAGAGCAAATCTGCACTCTCTCTCTCTTTCTTGCTCTCTCTCTCTCTATATCTATATATATATCTATTGTTGCTTTTGTTATGTTCATTTTTCAACAGTTTAGTTTGTGTTCGTCGTGACTGTGTCTGTGTACTTTAGTTTGTCCTAGTTTTGTGTTAAATAAAATAATAGTATAAAATGATTTTGCTTATTATGAAGTTAGATGTGTTGATGTTGATGTGTTAGATGTGAAGTTAGATGTGTTGAAAAACCTAAAAATCTATCTCAAAAACAAAGGAAACATTTCAAAAAAATAAAACTTTTTATTAACCATATTACAATCCAAGGTAAGTGTTCAGGCGCTTCAGCGCTTCTTCCTGTTTTGAACGAAGTTCGGCCTGTTCCTCCTCCACCTGCTCATTCTGCTTCAGAAGATATGCAACTTGCCTCAGATTCGCAGAAATCCTGTCAGCATTTTTTCTCTGAGCTGCCTGGTAACCCTTCAATTGTTTTGCAGCTGTTAGGATATAAGAAAAAACAATTTGTTTTCAAAGACCCTTAACAAATACATAAAATATTTCTGTTGCTTATTAATCAATCATTATCATGTCTATACACTTGTTATGTGTCTAGCACAGACCGGGAGTGCAGAATTATTAGGCAAATGAGTAATTGGACCACATCATCCTCTTTATGCATGTTGTCTTACTCCAAGCTGTATAGGCTCGAAAGCCTACTACCAATTAGGCATATTAGGTAATGTACAACTCTGTAATGAGAAGGTGTGTGGTCTAATGACATCAACACTCTATATCAAGGGTGGGCATAATTATTAGTCAACTTCCTTTCCTTTGGCAAAATGGGTCAAAAGAAGGACTTGACAGTCTCTGAAAAGTCAAAAATAGAGAGGTATCTAGCAGAGGGATGCAGCACTCTTAAAATTGAAAAGCTTCTGAAGCGTGATCATTGAACAATCAAGCATTTCATTCAAAATAGTCAACAGGGTCGCAAGAAGCATGTGGAAATACCAAGGCGCAAAATAACTGCCCATGAACTGAGAAAAGTCAAGCGTGCAGCTGCCAAGATGCCACTTGCCACCAGTTTGGCTGTCAGGGATTCTAGATGGACCAGGACTGTGTGCCTACACTGAGGAGACCAACACTGTATATAGTGGAAAAAGGTGTTTATTTACAAAGGTGAGAAAATAAGTGCACAAATAACACAAAAGCTATATACAAGTTCAGGGAGAATGCAATACTCATAAGCCAAAGCCAAGCCGGGGTCAAATACCAGGAGATCATTCAAAGAGACTGCAGACAGGGAAGGGGCAGGAAGGAAATGTCCAGGAGAGGGATCGGGATCAGGTCAGGACAGATCAGGTCAGAGGTCCAGAGCAGGTTCAGGGTCCGGTTAGTAAACAGATACCAGGGCGAGTTCTGTTTGAACTCGCCGGGTATTTATAGTGGGTGTACTGATTGGGTTCAGGTCACACCTGAACGGAGCAAAGGCCAGGTGTTCCACACTGCAAGGGTCCATCCGCTGGTGGAGGTCAGTACTGCATCCCAAAGGTGATATACCAGCAGGGGGAAGTTCCCCTGACAGCTCCGAACTGCCAGGAGACCCCTGCTGGTGGGACGCAGCACTGCAAGACAAAATATCAATAGCACCAGCGGATGGACCTTTTCCTGACATTGGCCATATTTCAGAGCTGCAACATCACTGGAGTGCCCAAAAGCACAAGGTGTGCAATACTCAGAGACATGGCCAAGGTAAGAAAGGCTGAAAGACGACGACCACTGAACAAGACACAAAAGCTGAAACGTCAAGAATGGGCCAAGAAATATCTCAAGAATGATTTTTCTACCGTTGTATGGACTGCTGAAATGAGAGTGAGTCTTGATGGACCAAAGGAATGGGCCAGTGGCTGGATTGGTAAAGGGCAGAGAGCTCCAGTCCGACTCAGACGCCAGCAAGGTGGAGGTGGAGTACTGGTTTGTGCTGGTATCATCAAAGATGAGCTTGTGGGGCCTTTTGGGGTTGAGGATGGAGTGAAGCTCAACTCCCAGTCCTACTGCCAGTTTCTGGAAGACCCCTTCTTCAAGCAGTGGTACAGGAAGAAGTCTGCATCCTTCAAGAAAAACATGATTTTCATGCAGGACAATGCTCCATCACACGCGTCCAAGTACTCCACAGCGTGGCTGGCAAGAAAGTGTATTAAAGAAAAAAAACTAATGACATGGCCTCCTTGTTCACCTGATCTGAACCCCATTGAGAAGAACCTGTGGTCCATCATCAAATGTGAGATTTACAAGGAGGGAAAACAGTACACCTCTCTGAACAGTGTCTGGGAGGCTGTGGTTGCTGCTGCACGCAATGTTGATGGTGAACAGATCAAAACACTGACAGAATCCATGGATGGCAGGCTGCATGAGTGTCCTTGCAAAGAAAGGTGGCTATATTGGTCACTGATTTGTTTTTGTTTTGTTTTTGAATGTCAGAAATGTATATTTGGGAATGTTGAGATGTTATATTGGTTTCACTGTTAAAAATAAATAATTGAAATGGGTATATATATATATTTTTTTGTTAGGTTGCCTAATAATTCAGCACAGTAATAGTACTCACCTGCACACACAGATATCCCCCTAAAATAGCTAACACTAAAAAACAAAATAAAAACTACTTCCAAAAATATTCAGCTTTGATATTAATGAGTTTTTGGGGTTCATTGAGAACATGGTTGTTGTTCAATAATACAATGAATCCTCAAAAATACAACTTGCCTAATAATTCTGCACTACCTGTATACTTCTATCATAAATACCATATTATGGTTCTGCAATCTGACGGGTGCGCTTTATATGTTGTCCATTTTTATATCTACATTTTATTGTTGAAATGTTATTAATCTTTGTGCACATATTTACCTTCCTGAGCGAGGCTCACCGGACCTTGTGTTTGAACCACCTCCACCTCTCCAGCGACCAGCATATCCTCAATCTCTGGATTATTTTGGGGGGGGACATGCTCCACAACAGGAGCGGTGGCTGGCGAGTGGGAGGTCCCTGGCTGATCCTCCTCATCCCTCTCCTCCTCTCCTCCTCTGCCTCATCCTCCTCTGCCGCATCCTCCTCTGCCGCATCCTCCTCTTCTTCCTCCTCCTCAGTGGGCTGGCGCCTTGTGCGCTTGGTGCGCACAGCTGGCAGCGGAGATCCTATAATAACACAATGTTCATATATTAGAAAAATATTTTCTAATGACGTATGCAAATTCGGTGTACTCTGCTGTATTGTATATGAATACAAAATAATTTATATAGACAGTTAACCAATGGGAAAATGTTATATTAAAGGGTCTTGTGGGCACTACAGGGGATTGAGCGTGAGCTGGGCTGCCACCATGGTAAAATGAGCTGTTTTTGTCTCCTTTGTTTTGTTCAGACGATCTCATGTTAAAAAAAGGACCTGATGGATCACACGGGATTACTATGAAAACCCCACGCCTAACACAGGAATTGAGTGGGAATCTATATATATAAAACTCAACGTGTCTGTATGTATGTATGTACCAGCATCACGTCCAAACGGCGAAAGATATTTACATGAAACTTGGCACACAGGTTACTTATATGTCAGCCACAAACATAGGATAGGTGATTTAAGCCTTACCCTCCCCCATTTGCCATGGTCGGGGTTTTTCTTTAAATTCCCATTCAACTCTATGGGAAATACATGTTACTTCATAACAGCTGTAGATATTTCGATAACACTTGGTCACATGTTACTTATACGTCCACTTAAAGTATAGGATCGTTAATTTATCCATTAACTACCCCCATTTGTGATGGTCGTGGTTTTTGTTTAAAGTCCCATTCAAAGCAATGGGAAATGTATGTTCCCACATAACTTCTGTGTTGCTGTCTGCTGTCCCATGTCTTTTTTCAACAGTACTATGAATACCTTGGCTGGTGGTGATATATGTTACCACAACATGGCGTCTGGGTTAACAACATCTGCCCTTACATTAATTACATATGACCTTACATAACTGTCACCAAAGGAGCTGCGGTGGGTCAACGCGATTGCCACTGCGCTGACAAGCCATTCACCTCTGCAGCTAGGGGTTCTGATCCCGCTCTCGGCTACATGTTAATTGAGTTTGGTGGTCTCAGCCCGGCCTCCGGTGGGAGTGCTATGCGAGGTAAGCCTGCGCTTAGTACGCCCACCCCCCTCCCACAAAAACCACCACACTTACACACGCACTCAAAATTGGGTTAACATGCACGCACTCTGACCACGCGGTCTCTAAAAAGAGAGGCGAAGGACTAACGGGGCTGTTTGAGCGGGCAAATCCTCTCACTACCTTATAGGGAGTCCCTCTGCCACGTTATGCTTCAAAGCGGAGCAGGTAGGACGGGCTGTATGTCACACCCGCCATTGTCACCCGGGGCATGGAGAAAGGTGGCAGATTGCCTCTGGGGAGGCCTGCCTACTCCCAACTCCTGCAGTCCGGCTCCTCTCTCGAGTACACGCACGAAATACACGTTAGAAAAAAAAAACATAACTGTCAGCAATAACTTACCTGGGTGATATTTAAGATGCAGACGCCTGACCCGGTCCATATGGCGCCTCTTTAGGTCGGACCATTTCTTAAGGATGGCCATGTGATCTGGTGGGCCGCCATGATGTTCGCTTAATTTTTCAATTATCCAGTTAAGGACCCCCGCACGCCTATGTACGTCCACAACATGGCTCGTACAGGCACAAGGGCGTAAATTTACGTCCTCGCCTTAGTGCGGTTCGGGGGTCCCATCAGGACCCCCTCCGCGGCGTGCGGCGGTCCCCCTGGCTCTGGGAGCGATCGCCGACGAGCGGGCGGATGTCCGTGTTTTCCGCCCCCCCCGCGATCGCTCCCAGCCAATGGGAGCGCGCTCCCAGCCTGTCACTTCCTCCTCCTGTGTTTACACAGGAAGGAGGAAATGATGTATTCTCTGATCGCAGCGCTGTTTCCCAGCGCTGCTGATGAGAGAAGACATCACAAGTAAGTGTGCACCAACACAACACTGACACACACTCACATAGGCATATTAACCCCTTGTGATCGCCCCCCCCCCCCCACCCCCCTGTCACAGTGTCACTGAATGCAGTGATCTAATCACTGCATTTAGTGTCAGTGTGACAGGCAATGTAAAAATCAGTTAGTGTTAGGTTCAGGATAGCCCCCCCACCCCCCCTAATAAAGTTTTAACCCCCTGATCACTGCCCTAGTTAACCCTTTCACTCCCTATTGCCAGCATCACTAAGCGATCATTTTTCTGATCGCTGTATTAGTGTCGCTGTTCCCGCTAGGTAGCTATTTTTTTTATTACGATTTTTTTTTTTTTACTAAAGACATGTGGCTAAATAAATTTTGGCCTAAATGTTTTACTAAAATTTAGTTTATTTGATTTTTTTTATAACAAATAGTAAAAAAATAGTGATTTTTTTCAAAATTGTCGCTCTATTTTAGTTTATAGCGCAAAAAATAAAAATCGCAGAGGCGATCAAATACCACCGAAAGAAAGCTCTATTTGTGGGAAGAAAAGGACGCAAATTTTGTTTGGGAGCCACGTCGCACGACCGCGCAATTGTCTGTTAAAGCGACGCAGTGCCGAATCGCAAAAACACCTTGGGTCATTTACCAGCGTATTGGTCCGGGTCTTAAGTGGTTAAGGAGCGTACCACTTGTTTTTTTTCCGCCTGCCTCGGCAGGTTGTCATAGCCTGTTTCCAGGAACATCTGCAAGATGAAGAACAAAGTATATTATAATACTTTTGTTTAAAGCCTTATGGATATATGACGGAAATCTATGGTATTCAACATTGGAGCATTCTCGCCTTATTAATCAATGACAGGGTTAACATGACAGATTTTATATCTTGCCATTTTTTTGACATTTTGATGAATTAATTTAGAATAAATAATGGAGTTGATGTTATTTAAAAACTACAACTACCAGCATGCTCTGATACACCATGTAGCTCACCGTCACCAGCTGTACAACAATTATACTTTAACTAGGAGCATGGCTGGACAGTTAATGGCTGTCCGGTAATAACGGGGAGTTGTTTTGCAACAGCTGTAGGCTCCGTTTAGGAAACAGTGCCGCATAAGCGAGTAGCGCCCGCATATGAAAACGGTGTTCAAACAACACAAGTGAGGTATCGACGCGATCGTTAGAGCGAGAGCAATAATTCTAGCCCTAGAGCTACTCTGTAGCTCAAAAAAAGCAACCTGTAGAATTTTTTAAAACGTCACTTATCGAGATTTTTAAGGGTGAAAGTTTGACGCCATGCCACGAGCGGGCACAATTTTTGAGCGTGACATGTTGGGTATCATTTTACTCGGCATAACTTTATCTTTCACAAAATCTAAAAAAATTGGGCAAAAATTTTCCAATTCAAAAAAGTTATTTTTTTCCAAAAAAAGTGCGCTTGTAAGACCGCTGCGCAAATACGGTGTGTGACAAAAAATATTGCAATGATTACCATTTCATTCTCTAGGGCAGGGGTCTCCAAAGTACGGCCCGCGGGCCACATCCGGCCCGCCAGGCCATTTCCTCCGGCCCGCAGCTGGAGTCCCTGGTCCACCTGTTAGTTGTGGAACCTGCGCTGAATATTCGTCCCTAGCAATATGCAGCGCAGGTCCCGCAATCTCTCCCGGCGTCTCACTGTGTTTGTGTTGGCTGCTGGGTCCACGGGCATCCTAGCAACCAATGATTTGTTTTAGACCCGTTGCCACACCTCCCTGCTCCGCCTCCCGCCTCGCTGTTAACCAGTAAAGAGTGTGTATTAAGCGCGGGCGGGAGTCGGGAAGTGCAGCAGGTCTGAACAGCCAGTGTGTGTAATGTCTGACGCGCTGGTAAAGTACACATGCATGGAGGAGGGAGGGGGGGCTGATGCGAGATGATTACTGTACACTACTGTGGAGGGTGGCTGAATGGCTCTGATATGGCACAAACATCCGGGTGCTGATAATTCTGATGGGGACACAAGTGGGAGGTGCTCTAATGGGGATACAGGTGACAAGTAGGGGGTGGTGCTCTTATGGGGACACCAGTGGGGGGGTTCTCTAATGGGGACACCAGTGGGGGGGTGCTCTAATGGGGACACCAGTGGGGGGGGGGGGGTGCTCTTGTGGGGGACACCAGTGGGGGGGTGGGGCTCTTATGGGGACACCAGTGGAGGGGGGTTTAATGGGGGACACCAGTAGGGGGTGGGGAAACCCTAATGGGGACACAGATGTGTGGGGACACAGATGTGTGTGTGGGGAGACAGATATTGGGGCCACAGATGTATGGGGACACCAATGTGGGGACACAGATGTATGAGGAGACTGGTGGGGAAACCAATGTGGGGACACAGATGTATGAGGTGGGGACTGGTAGGGAAACAGATGTGTGGGGACACAGATGTGTGGGGACACCAGTGTGTGTGGGGACCCAGATGTGTGGGGACCCAGATGTGTGGGGATACCAGTGTGTGGACACAGATGTGTGGGGGACACAAGTGTTGGGACACTGATTTATGGGGAGACTGGTGGCACAGTCACAGATGTGTGGGGACATAGATGTATGAGGAGACTGGTGGGGTGAAGATGTATGAGGAGACTGGTGGGGATCACAGATGGGGCATGGGGACACGAATGTGGGGACACAGATGTATGAGGACACTGGTGGGGTCACAGATGTGTGGGGACACAAGTGTGGGGACACTGATTTGTGGGGAGACTGGTGTCCCCATACATCTGTGTCCCCACCAGTCTCCCCACAAATCAGTGTCCCCACACTTGTGTCTCCACACATCTGTGTCCCCACCAGTCTCCTCATACATCTGTGTCCCCATACATTAGTGTCCCCATACATCTGTATCCCCAACAGTCTCCCCACAAATCAGTGTCCCCACATTTGTGTCCCCACACTTGTGTCCCCACACATCGGTGTCCCCAACAGTCTCCTCATACATCTGTGTCCCCAGCAGTCTCCTCATACATCTGTGTCCCCACATCGGTGTACCCACAGATCTGTGACCCCACCAGTCTCCCCACACATCTATGTCCCCACACTTGTGTCCTCACACATCTGGGTCCCCACACTGGTGTCCCCACACATCTGTGACCCCCACCAGTCTCCTCATACATCTGTGTCCCCAGCAGTCTCCTCATACATCTGTGTCCCACATCGGTGTCCCCACACATCTGTGTCCCCACCAGTCTCCCCACACATCTATGTCCCCACACTTGTGTCCTCACACATCTGGGTCCCCACACTGGTTGTCCCCACTACATTGTGACCCGCACTGGTGTCCCCGCACATCTGTGTCCCCACCAGTCTCCCATACATCTGTGACCCCACATTGGTGTCCCCATACATCTGTGTCCACACCAATGTGGGGGCACAGATGTATGAGGAGACTGGTGGGGCCACAGATGTGTGGGGACAACCAGTGTGGGGAAACCAGTGTGGCGACCCAGATGTGTGGGGACACAAGTGTGGGGACATAGATGTGTGGGGACACCAGATGTGTGGGGACACAGATGTGTGGGGAGACTGGTGGGGACACAGATGTAAGGGGACACCAATGTGGGACACAGATGTATGAGGAGACTGGTGGGGTAACAGATGTGTGGGGACAACAGTGTGGGGACACAGAATTGTGGGGACACCAGTGTGGGGGCACAGATGTATGAGGACACTGGTGGGGACACAGATGTGTGGGGACACAAGTGTGGGGACACAGATTTGTGGGAGGACTGGTGTCCCTATACATCTGTGTCCCCACCAGTCTCCTCATACATCTGTGACCCCACATTGGTGTCCCCATACAACTGTGTCCCCAACAGTCTCCTTATACAACTGTGTCCCCACCAGTCTCCCCACACATCTGTGTCCCCAACAGTCTCCTCATACATCTGTGTCCCCACATCGGTGTCCCCACACATCTGTGACCCCACCATCTCCCCACACATCAGTGTCCCCACCCTGGTGTCCCACACACATGTGTACAGGTCCACCACATGTAGACGTACACTGTAGGGGACACATCTGTGTGGTGGGGACCACACAATGTTTGGGGGACACAGATGTATGAGAGAGGGACACAGATGTGTGGGGACATAGATGTATGAGTAGACTGGTGGGGTAACAGATGTGTGGGGACATAGATGTATGAGGAGACTGGTGGGGTCACAGATGTATGAGGAGACTGGTGGGGACACAAATGTATGGGGACACAGATGTATGAGGAGACTGGTGGGGACAAATATGTGTGAGGAGACTGGTGGGGACAAATATGTATGAGGAGACTGGTGGGGACACCAATGTGGGGACACAAGTGTGGGGACACTGATTTGTGGGGAGACTGGTGGGGACACATGTATGGGGACACCAATGTGGGGACACAGATGTATGAGGAGACTGGTGGGGTAACAGATGTGTGGGGACAACAGTGTGGGGACACAGAATTGTGGGGACACCAGTATGGGGGCACAGATGTATGAGGAGACTGGTGGGGACACAGATGTGTGGGGACACCAGTGTGGGGACACAGATGTGTGGGGACCCAGATGTGTGGGGACATAAATGTATGAGGAGACTGGTGGGGTCACAGATGTATGAGGAGACTGGTGGGGACCCAGATGTGTGGGGACACCAATGTGGGGACACCAATGTGGGGACACAGATGTATGAGGAGACTGGTGTGGACACAGATGTATGAGGAGACTGGTGGGGGTCACAGATGTGTGGGGACACCAATGTGGGGACACAGATGTATGGGGACACCAATGTGGGGACACAGATGTATGGGGACACCAATGTGGGGACCCAGATGTGTGGGGACATAAATGTATGAGGAGACTGGTGGGGTCACAGATGTATGAGGAGACTGGTGGGGACCCAGATGTGTGGGGACACCAATGTGGGGACACCAATGTGGGGACACAGATGTATGAGGAGACTGGTGTGGACACAGATGTATGAGGAGACTGGTGGGGTAACAGATGTGTGGGGACACCAATGTGGGGACACAGATGTATGGGGACACCAATGTGGGGACACAGATGTATGGGGACACCAATGTGGGGACACAGATGTATGGGGAAACCAATGTGAGGACACAGATGTATGGGGACACCAATGTGAGGACACAGATGTATGGGGACACCAATGTTGGGACACAGATGTATGAGGAGACTGGTGGGGTAACAGATGTGTGGGGACAACAGTGTGGGGACACAGAATTGTGGGGACACCAGTGTGGGGGCACAGATGTATGAGGAGACTGGTGGGGACACAGATGTGTGGGGACACCAGTGTGGGGACACAGATGTGTGGGGACCCAGATGTGTGGGGACATAAATGTATGAGGAGACTGGTGGGGTCACAGATGTATGAGGAGACTGGTGGGGACCCAGATGTGTGGGGACACAGATGTATGAGGAGACTGGTGTGGACACAGATGTATGAGGAGACTGGTGGGGGTCACAGATGTGTGGGGACACCAATGTGGGGTCACAGATGTATGGGGACACCAATGTGGGGACACAGATGTATGGGGACACCAATGTGGGGACACAGATGTATGGGGACACCAATGTGGGGACACAGATGTATGGGGACACCAATGTGAGGACACAGATGTATGGGGACACCAATGTGGGGACACAGATGTATGGGGACACCAATGTGGGGACACAGATGTATGGGGACACCAATGTGGGGACACAGATGTATGGGGACACCAATGTGGGGACACAGATGTATGGGGACACCAATGTGGGGACACAGATGTATGGGGACACCAATGTGAGGACACAGATGTATGGGGACACCAATGTGAGGACACAGATGTATGGGGACACCAATGTGGGGACACAGATGTATGAGGAGACTGGTGGGGTACCAGATGTGTGGTGAGACTGGTGGGGACACAGATGTATGGGGACATCAATGTGAGGACACAGATGTATGGGGACACCAATGTGGGGACACAGATGTATGGGGACACCAATGTGAGGACACAGATGTATGGGGACACCCATGTGGGGACACAGATGTATGGGGACACCAATGTGGGGACACAGATGTATGGGGACACCAATGTGGGGACACAGATGTGGGGGAGACTGGTGAGGACACGGATGTAAAACCTCATGCACGCTGGTAGTTTAACCCGCTGAATGATGCTCCAGCGTTTTATGCGACGACAGGACCATCATCCAGTTCTGCTGTCAACAGTAAGTAAAATTCTATTCTTCTACTGTGGATTTATTTACTTAAATTATTTTTCCGGCCGGCGGATATGAGTAAAATATAGAATGTGGCCCTCGAAGTAAAAGTTTGGAGACCCCTGCTCTAGGGTGTTAGAAAAATATATATATATAATGTTTGGGGGTTTTAAGTAATTTTCTAGCAAAAAAAATTGTTTTAGTCTCGTAAACACCAAATCTGAAAAATTAGCCCGGTGTCCACAACATGTTAAATTCATTATGCAAAATAGCAAGGAAAGTGCCTAAATACACATTTACCAACCAGGGTGTCTGCAGCTGTACAGGCATGCTGGGAGTTGTAGTTTTGTAACACCAGGAGACAAATTGTTTGGGAAATACTACTATCTGATCTTATATACTAACTTTTAAACTAGTCTAAAATGCAGTTAAAGATAATGCAAATACTTACACAGATCAGCATCTTTTCCTCACTTCTTGACAGGTTGCTCCCGACCATTTTTTAAAGGAAAGTTGGGCACTTGGCCAACACACACTTCCTATGGCAAATGAAACTGGCAAGTGTCCAAGTTCCAGGAAGTAGTCGCGTGTTGTTCGCGCGATTGCGATCGCGCGCATGCGCGATCGAGAAACTCGCAATATTGTTTTTAGCTAAAATAACACATATATTCGAGTGTAACTATCGAAATTCCGCAATCAATTTCTCATTCCCATTTTGTGAAATTTCGATAAAATATCTTCAATATTCGATTTCAGAATGAGCCAATCAGAGCGCTCCTAAAGCATGTCTCGAATTGCGCAATAAATATCGCAATCGCATTTTCGCGAAATTACAATAAAATAGCAAGAATATTCTGAGCCAATCACAGTGCTCCTTCCGCATTTGTCGAATATTCGCAATTATTTTGTATTGTAATATATCACGAATATTCTGAGCCAATCAGAGTGCTCCATTCCGCATTTCTCGAAATTTCGCTATTTTTTGATATTGTGAAATATCACGAATATTCTGAGCCAATCAGAGTGCTCCTTCCGCATTTCTCGAAATTTCGCTATTTTTTTGTATTGTGAAATATCACGAATATTCTGAGCCAATCAGAGTGCTCCATTCCGCATTCTCGAAATTTCGCAATTATTTGGTATTATAAAATATCACGAATATTCTGAGCCAATCAGAGTGCTCCTTCCGCAGTTCTCGAATATTCGCATTCGCATTCGCAATAGCGAAATTTCGCAATCATTTCATTTCAAAAAATATCA
>JAJQKJ010002378.1:97500-110548 GCA_029574335.1 Rana kukunoris | reverse complement strand
GGCCGTAAAGGCGACCCGCCCGTCGGGAATGGCAACCAGCCATTCATCCAGGCGGGCCGTCGAGGAAATAGAGCGTGCTCTCTATTCCTGCTCGACGGGCTTCCCGACGGGAAGCTCGCCGAGACCGTACACACGGCCGAGGTCCTCGCTGGAATGCACATTCCAGCGAGGTTCTCGCTGGTTTTCAGCGAGAACCTCGGCCGTGTGTACGGCGGCTCAGAATTCTAGCTGATAGACAGGTGTTCAAATACTTCTTTGCAGCTGTATCATACAAATAAATAGTTAAAAAATCATAAATTGTGATTTCTGGAATTTTTTTTTTTGGATTATGTCTCTCACAGTGGACATGCACCTACGATGACAATTTCAGACCCCTCCATGATTTCCAAGTGGGAGAACTTGCAAAATAGCAGGGTGTTCAAATACTTATTTTCTGCACTGTAAATCAGGGGGGCTTTGGGGGCTGACGAAATATAAAATAAAAAATAAATAAAAACAGGGGGATGCCGTCCGGGCCCCTTAGAGGTCAGGGGGGCTTTGGGTGTTGACTGAATTAAAAAAAAAAAAAAAGGGGGGGGATGCCCCTTAGAGGTCGGGGGGGCTTTGGGAGCTGATGAAAAATAAATAGATAAAATAAAATAAAGGGGATGCCATCCAGGCCCCTTACAAGTCGGGGGTTTGGGGGCTGACGAAATATAAATAAAAAATAAATAAATAAAGGGGGATGCCATCCGGGCCTCTTAGAGGTTAGGGGGGCTTTGGGTGTTGACGATCAGTTAAAAAAAATAAAAGGGGATGTCATCCGGGGCCCTGGGGATCACCAGGCCCCTTAGAGGTCGAGGGGGGGGGGCTTTGGGAGCTGATGAAAAATAAATAAATAAAAAAGGGGGATGCCATCCAGGCTCAGACCCAGGTCGGGGGGGGGGGGGCTTTGGGGGCTGATGAAAAAATAAAAAATAATAAAAGAGGGATGCCATCCGGGCCCCTTAGAGATCGGGGGGGCTTTGGGTGTTGATGAACACATGTTTTATTTTAAAACAATAAAATAAAAAAAGGGGGGATGCCATCCAGTACCCACCATTGCAGCCTTTCAATGCCCATCAGTGTCACCTATCAGTGCCAATCAGTCCCCACCAGTGCCACCCATGAGTGCCCATCAGTGCTGCCTATCAATGCCTATCAGTGCCGCATATCAGTGCCAATCAGTCCCCACCAGTGCCACCCATGAGTGCCCATCAGTGCTGCCTATCAATGCCTATCAGTGCCGCATATCAGTGCCACCCAACAGTGCCGCTTACCAGTGCCCATCAGTGCCGCATATCAGTGCCCATCAGTGCCGCATATCAGTGCCACCTCATTGGCGCCGCCTCATCGGTGCTGCCTTATCAGTGCCCATCAGTGAAAGGAGAAAAAAATGAAAAACTTTAATTATTTTTTTATTTGTATAGCAAAAAATAAAAACCCTGCAGAGGCGATGAAATACCAGCAAAAGAAATCTCTATTTTTGGGAACAAAAAAAGATAAAAATTCTGTTTGGGTGCAGTGTCGCACGACCGCGCAATTGTCATTTAAACAGCCACGGCGCTGAAAGCTGAAAATTGGCCTGGGCAGGAAGGGGGGTGAGTGAAGTGATTAAAAAAAAAAAAAAAAATTGGCTGGAAAATCTTGATAAATAAACAATTAATATGTAACTTTAATTCCAATGAACACAAATCCAATAAATTCCCTCCTCAATCTCCGGGATCCACGTCTACAGGAAGTGCAGAGCCAATACATTTCCTCCTCGATCCCGGGATCCACGTCTACAGGAAGTGCAGAGCCAATAAATGTCCTCCTCGATCCCGGGATCCACGTCTACAGGAAGTGCAGAGCCAATGAATTCCCTCCTCGATCCCGGGATCCACGTCTACAGGAAGTGCAGAGCCAATAAATTTCCTCCTCGATCCCGGGATCCACGTCTACAGGAAGTGCAGAGCCAATAAATGTCCTCCTCGATCCCGGGATCCACGTCTACAGGAAGTGCAGAGCCAATGAATTCCCTCCTCGATCCCGGATCCACGTCTACAGGAAGTGCAGAGCCAATAAATTTCCTCCTCGATCCCGGGATCCACGTCTACAGGAAGTGCAGAGCCAATAAATTTCCTCCTCGATCCCGGGATCCACGTCTACAGGAAGTGCAGAGCCAATGAATTCCCTCCTCGATCCCGGATCCACGTCTACAGGAAGTGCAGAGCCAATAAATTTCCTCCTCGATCCCCGGGATCCACGTCTACAGGAAGTGCAGAGCCAATGAATTCCCTCCTCGATCCCGGGATCCACGTCTACAGGAAGTGCAGAGCCAATAAATTTCCTCCTCGATCCCGGGATCCACATCTACAGGAAGTGCAGAGCCAATAAATTTCCTCCTCGATCCCGGGATCCACATCTACAGGAAGTGCAGAGCCAATAAATGTCCTCCTCGATCCCGGGATCCACGTCTACAGGAAGTGCAGAGCCAATAAATTTCCTCCTCGATCCCCGGATCCACATCTACAGGAAGTGCAGAGCCAATAAATTTCCTCCTCGATCCCGGGATCCACATCTACAGGAAGTGCAGAGCCAATAAATTTCCTCCTCGATCCCGGGATCCACATCTACAGGAAGTGCAGAGCCAATAAATGTCCTCCTCGATCCCGGGATCCACGTCTACAGGAAGTGCAGAGCCAATAAATTTCCTCCTCGATCCCGGGATCCACGTCTACAGGAAGTGCAGAGCCAATAAATTTCCTCCTCGATCCCGGGATCCACATCTACAGGAAGTGCAGAACCAATAAAAAAACAAACGTACTTGTAGATCTGTTTGATGAACGTTCCGGGGGGAGGAAATATAATTAAGCGGAAAGTGGCGGCGAGATATCTTGGTGGGAATGATAAGGAAAGTCTTTGGAATTATCTGCGGGGGATCGTGTTCCTCCGTCTAATATCTCGCCTCGTCCACGGAAGAGACAGACGGGAGCTCATGTCAAGTCAAACATTAATAAGCATGAGGTGTGATTAGAGAGACGATCGGGGAGTGCCGGGAGGAAAGGCTGAGCTGGAAAATTAGCAGTCATTAGGACGAGGCCCGTCCGGGAGGGGGGGGGGGGGCGGTAATAGCGGTGATGTAATTTTATGGAACAGTCCGTCATCCTGACATCTCAACCTGCAGATTATTCCGGAAAGGAAGAACAAATAAACACTCACCGAGAAATTCACACTCTCCAGGTCTGTCTATTATTCCAGATACATCAAGTATTACAAGGGAATGTGTGGCGGTTCGGTACACACAGGATCCGACATTTGTGTAAATCTTTTCATGTGACAACACTGAAGAAATGACACTTTGTATCTACAATGTTGTGTAAGTAGTGTACAGCTTGTATAACAGTGTAAATTTGCTGTCCCCTCAAAATCTTGAATTCCTCCACTCTTCTATGAAGACATTCCACAAGATTTGAAGGGCGTCTGAAGGAATTTATGTCCATTTGTGAGGCCAGGTGTTCAGTAGGGTTGAGGTCAGGGCTCTTGAGTTCCTCCACTCTTCTAGGAAGGCTTTCCACCAGATTTTGAAGGGTTGAGGTCAGCCCTCTTGAGTTCCTCCACTCTTTTAGGAAGGCTTTCCACCAGATTTTGAAGGGTTGAGGTCAGGGCTCTTGAGTTCCTCCACTCTTCTATAAAGGCTTTCCACAAGATTTTTGGAGGGTGTCTGAAGGAATATATGTCCATTTGTGAGGTCAGGTGTTCAGTAGGGTTGAGGTCATGGCTCTTGAGTTCCTCCCTTCTTCTAGGAAGGCTTTCCACCAGATTTTGAAGGGTTGAGGTCAGGGCTCTTGAGTTCCTCCACTCTTCTAGGAAGGCTTTCCACAAGATTTGAAATGCGTCTGTAGGAATTTATTTCCAATTTTGAGGTCAGGTATTCAGTAGGGTTGAGGTCAGCCCTCTTGAGTTCCTCCACTCTTTTAGGAAGGCTTTTGTTGGGTGTCTGTAGCAATTTATGTCTATTTGTAAGATCAGGTGTTCAGTAGGCTTTCCACCAGATTTTTAAGGGCGTCTGTAGGAATTGATCTCATTTGTGAGGTCAGGTGTTCAGTAGGGTTGAGGTCAGGTACTAATGTTGGATGAAAAGACCTACCTCATGATCAGCAATGAAATTCAGCCCAAAGGTGTTCAGTAGGGTTGAGGACAAGGTTTTTGAGTTCCTCCACTCTTCTATGAAGGCTTTCCACAAGATTTTTGGAGGGTGTCTGTAGCAATTTATATACATTTGTAAGGTCAGGTGTTCAGTAGGGTTGAGGTCAAGGATCTTAAGTTCCTCTACTTTTCTAGGAATCCTTTCCACCAGATTTTGAAGGAATTTTTGTCCATTTGTGAGGTCAGGTACTAATGTTGGACGAGAAGACCTGGCTCACAATCACCATTGAAATGTATCCCATAGGTGTTCAGTAGGGTTGAGGTCAAGTCTCTTGAGTTCCTCCACTCTTCTATGAAGGCTTTCCACCAGATTTTTAAGGGCGTCTGTAGGAAATTATGTCCATTTGTGAGGTCAGGTGTTCAGTAGGGTTGAGGTCAGATGTTCAGTAGGGTTGAGGTCAAGGATCTTGAATTCCTCCACTCTTCTAGGAAGTCTTTTCACCAGATTTTGAAGGAATTTTTGTCTATTTGTGAGGTCAGGTACTAATGTTGGATGAGAAGACCTGGCTCACAATCACTATTGAAATGTATCCCATAGGTGTTCAGTAGGGTTGAGGTCAAGGCTCTTGAGTACCTCCACTCTTCTCTGAAGGCTTTCCACAAGATTTGAAGGGCGTCTGTAGGAATTTATGTCCAATTTTGAGGTCAGGTATTCAGTAGGGTTGAGGTCAAGGCTCTTGAGTTCTTCCACTCTTCTAGAAAGGCTTTCCACCAGATTTTGGTGGGTGTCTGTAGCAATTTATGTCTATTTGTAAGGCCAGGTGTTCAGTAGGGTTGAGGTCAGGGCGCTTGAGTTCCTCCACTCTTCTAGGAAGGCTTTCCACCAGATTTTGAAGGGCGTCTGTAGAAATTTATGTCCAATTTTGAGGTCAGGTATTCAGTAGGGTTGAGGTCAGGGCTCTTAAATTCCTCCACTTTTCTATGAAGGCTTTCCACAAGATTTTGGAGTGTGTGTTCAGCAATTTTCAGTATGTTTTATTTGTAAGTTCAGGTGTTCAGTAGGGTTAAGGTCAAGGCTCTTGAGTTCCTCCACTCTTCTAGGAAGGCTTTCTACAAGATTTTTGGAGGGTGTCTGTAGCAATTTATATACATTTGTAAGGTCAGATGTTCAGTAGGGTTGAGGTCAAGGATCTTGAGTTCCTCTACTTTTCAAGGAAGGCTTTCCACCAGATTTTGAAGGGTGTCTGTAGGAAATGATGTCCATTTCTGAGGTCAGGTGTTCAGTAGGGTTGAGGTCAGGGCTCTTGAGTTCCTCCACTCTTCTAGGAAGGCTTTTCACCAGATTTTGAAGGAATTTTTGTCTATTTGTGAGGTCAGGTACTAATGTTGGATGAGAAGACCTGGCTCACAATCACCATTGAAATGTATCCCATAGGTGTTCAGTAGGGTTGAGGTCAAGGCTCTTGAGTTCCTCCACTCTTCTATGAAGGCTTTCCACAAGATTTGAAGGGCGTCTGTAGGAATTTATGTCCAATTTTGAGGTCAGGTATTCAGTAGGGTTGAGGTCAAGGCTCTTGAGTTCTTCCACTCTTCTAGAAAGGCTTTCCACCAGATTTTGGAGGGTGTCTGTAGCAATTTATGTCTATTTGTAAGGCCAGGTGTTCAGTAGGGTTGAGGTCAGGGCGCTTGAGTTCCTCCACTCTTCTAGGAAAGCTTTCCACCAGATTTTGAAGGGCGTCTGTAGAAATTTATGTCCAATTTTGAGGTCAGGTATTCAGTAGGATTGAGGTTAGGGCTCTTAAATTCCTCCACTTTTCTATGAAGGCTTTCCACAAGATTCTGGAGTGTGTGTTCAGCAATTTACAGTATGTCTATTTGTAAGGTCAGGTGTTCAGTAGGGTTGAGGTCAAGGCTCTCGAGTTCCTCCACTCTTCTAGGAAGGCTTTCCACCAGATTTTGAAGGGTGCCTGTAGGAATTTATGTCCATTTGTGAGGTCATTACCATCAGCATTCAAATTCATCCCAATGGTGTTCAACAGGGATGAGGTCAGGACTCTGTAGGGGACACTCAAGTTTCTCCAAAACAAATTTGTCAGACCATGTCTTTATGGAGCTGGCTTTGTACACAGGGGCAGCTTCCTTGGTGTGGTCACGTAAGTATTGGGGGCTTTCAGTTGATTTTTTATTACATTTTTCTAAAATGATAATTGTTTTGCTCTTTCATGTTCATTTCCTAAACAGTTTGCCATAAAAGATGTTCCTCTTTCTCAGAAAGTGTGAAGGTATGGACTGTAGCGGGCAAAGGGACAAGCAGAAACTTTATCTTGAATGGCCGCCGACCATCAGAAACTCGATGTGTGGGTGGTCACTGGTCAGTCACCCTACAGACCCTAAAAACCTGGTCAAGGTTGGCTCTGCAGAAACCCCGACCCCTCATTGTCAATCTGGGTCTTTTCATCCAATTAATTAGAGAAGATTTTTCTTTCCTCCTGCTGAGTCTGTACCATTCAGTGTTTCTCATCGCACAGAAGTCGCCTTCTCTTGTAGAAAATCTTTAGTACAGCAAAACATAAAGTCAAACACACACAAAAAAAATACAGAAGAGACTCGCGCTGAAACATATGCAGTCTGCAGCAAAAAATATCTTGCTTAACCAGATGATTCATCGTCAGGCTTGTATAAAAACAGTACAAATCTTTCCCAAAGCAGCGTGATGTCGGACAAAAAAAGCTGCGTCTAACGTCGTCCTCCGCCTTTTTCTTTTTTTTAGATGACGGGTTCTCTTTCAAAGACCCACTTTTTTTTATTCTGCTTGCAAATACTCAGTCTGGAATTTCACACTGTGATTATGTAACGTTCGTTTGGTCTGTCTGGCCGGCTTTTTAACCACTTCCCGCCCGTTGAATAGCAGATTGATGTCTGGGAAGTGGTTGCGTCATCCTGACTGGACGTCATATGATAGATAGAGCCCTGATATCAACCCTACGGAACACCTGACCTCACAAATAGACATAAATTCCTTCAGACATTCCCCAAAATCTGATGGAAAGCCTTCCTAGAAGAGTGGATGAACCCAAGAGCCTTGACCTCAACCCTTCAAAATCTTGTGGAAAGCCTTCATAGAAAAGTGGAGGAATTCAAGAGCCATGACCTCAACCCTACTGAACACCTGACCTCACAAATGGACATAAATTCCTACAGACGCCCTTCAAAATCTGATGGAAAGCCTTCCTAGAAGAGTGGAGGAACTCAAGAGGCCTGACCTCAACCCTACTGAACACCTGGCCTTACGAATAGACATACTGTAAATTGCTACAGACACACTCCAAAACCTTGTGGAAAGCCTTCCTAGAAGAGTGGAGGAACTCAATAGCCCTGATCTCAACCCTACAAAAGCTGGTGGAAAGCCTTCATAGAAGAGTGGAGGAATTCAAGAGTCATAACCTCAACCCTACTGAACCCCTGACCTCAAAATTGGAGGAACTCAAGAGGCCTGATCCCTACTGAACACCTTTGGGATGAATTTTATTGCTGATCATCAGTCACGTCTTCTCATCCAACATTAGTACCTGACCTCACAAATGGACATAAATTCCTTCAAAATGTGGTGGAAAGCCTTCCTAGAAGAGTGGAGGAACACAAGAACCCTGACCTCAACCCTACTGAACACCTTACCTTAACCCTACTGAACACCTCACCCTAACCCTACTGAACACCTCACCTCAACCCTACTGAACACCTTACCTCAACCCTACTGAACACCTTACCTCAACCCTACTGAACACCTTACCTCAACCCTACTGAACACCTGACCTCAACCCTACTGAACACCTGACCTCAACCTTACTGAACACCTTACCTTAACCCTACTGAACACCTCACCTTAACCCTACTGAACACCTTACCTCAACCCTACTGAACACCTTACCTCAACCCTACTGAACACCTTACCTCAACCCTACTGAACACCTGACCTCAACCCTACTGAACACCTGACCTCAACGCTACTGAACACCTTACCTTAACCCTACTGAACACCTCACCTTAACCCTACTGAACACCTGACCTCAACCCTACTGAACACCTCACCTTAACCCTACTGAACACCTGACCTCAACCCTACTGAACACCTTACCTCAACCCTACTGAACACCTTACCTTAACCCTACTGAACACCTCACCTTAACCCTACTGAACACCTTACCTTAACCCTACTGAACACCTCACCTTAACCCTACTGAACACCTGACCTCAACCCTACTGAACACCTTACCTTAACCCTACTGAACACCTTACCTTAACCCTACTGAACACCTCACCTTAACCCTACTGAACACCTTACCTCAACCCTACTGAACACCTTACCTCAACCCTACTGAACACCTTACCTCAACCCTACTGAACACCTGACCTCAACCCTACTGAACACCTGACCTCAACCCTACTGAACATACTACCAAAAGAAATCTCTATTTGTGGGAAAAGGGACGCATTTTTTTTTTTTTTGGGATATTTATTATAGCAAAAATGAATAAATATTGTGGGCCAGATTCACAGAGCCCTTACTCCGGTGTATCTTCTGATACGCCGGCGTACTTTCAAATTACCCGCGTCGTATCATTAGTTTGAATCCTCCAACCATGATAACGACGGCTTCGGGGCTTCGATCCGACAGGCTTACGTCTTCGTACGCCTTCGGATCTACGCTGCAATCTTTTTGCGGCCGCTGGGTGGAGTTCAGGTCGTTTTCCGCGTCGGGGTATGCAAATGAGCTTTTTCCGGCGATCCACGAAGTTACGATCGTCCTTCGCAATCTCTTACGGCATCTGTAGTCATCTTTTTGCTGCGTAAAGTTATACCAGCTATTATCCGGTCTCTAGTTAGACGGGCCATGTTAAGTATGGCCGTCGTTCCCGCGTCGAATTTCAATTTTTTTTTTTGCGTAAGTCGTCCGGGAATAGGAATGTACGTAAACGACGCTACTCAAAAAAAAAAAAAATGACGTAACGACGTTATTTCGCGCAATGCACGGCGGGAAATTTCAGAACGGAGCATGCGCAGTTCGATCGCCGCGGGGACGCGCCTAATTTAAATGCTTCACGCCCCCCTAATCGCGTATTTCGATTCCGCCGTGAGAAATACACTACCTTACGGGCTGGAATCTACCTGGATTCAACTTAGAGCCAGGTAAAATACGGCGGCGTAGTGTATCTCTGATACTCTGCGCCAATGTAATTGTACCTGAATCTGGCCCACAGTTTTATTTATTTTCAAAATTTTCGCTCTTTTTTTTGTTTATAGCGCAAAAAATAAAAACTGCAGAGGTGATCAAATACCACCAAAATAAATCTCTATTTGTGGGGAAAAAAATTATTCAAATTAATTTCGCACGACCGCACGATTCTCATTCAAAGCGTGACAGCGCCGAAAGCTGAAATTTGGCCTGGGCAGGAAGGGGGTGAAAATGCCCCAGGAATGGAAGCGGTTAAAGAAATAATAATAAAAAAAAAAAAAAGCTATCACGTTATTACCAGCTGCGGATCTCTGCACCGGTCTTGCTACGCGAGGAGCAATATGTGGCGCGTAGATCGGCGCCGCGTGCATTAAAGTGAGTCTAGCAAAAGCACTAAAGGCAATTTAGACTCCTATATAGAAAAAAAAAAAATCAGAGTACATCTTAAAAGCCACGTCATGTGGGCAACTGTTTTTTTTTTTTTTTTTTTATTTATTCTTATTTTTTTATCTTTTTTTTTACCTCTACAGTGAATAAATCATAATTCTTGAAACTGTAAAAGCGCAGGAGGAGAGGCGCACATCGCGGAAAAGAGAGAGAGAACATTTATTTAGGAGGATATAAAAAAATAAATAAACTCCATGCAGTCAGCTGGATACACTTTGTAAATAAATAGCTGTCTCTAAATAAAAAATAAAAATAAAAATTGAAATATTCTTTAACCACTTCAGCCCCGGATCATTATGCAGCTAAAGGACTTGGCCACTTTCTGCGATTCGGCGCTGCGTCGCTTTAACTGACAATCGCGCGGTCGTGCGGCGCGGCTCCCAAACAAAATCGGCGTCCTTTTTTCCCCCACAAACAGAGATTTCTTTTGGCGGTATTTGATCACCTCGGCGGTTTTTATTTTTTTGCGCTATAAATAAAAATAGAGCGACAATTTTGAAAAAAAAAATGCAATATTTTTTACTTTTTGCTATAATAAATATCTCCCAAATATATTAAAAACAAAACATTTTTCCCGCAGTTTAGGCCGATACGTATTCTTCTACATATTCTTGGTAAGAAAAAAAAAAAATCGCAATAAGCGTTTATTGATTGGTTTGCGCAAAAGTTATAGCGTTTACAAAATAGGGGATAGTTTTATTGCATTTTTATTAATACTTTTTTTTTTTTACTACTAATGGCGGCGATCAGCGATTTTTTTTTCATGACTGCCACATTACGGCGGACACATCGGACACTTTTGACACATTTTTGGGACCGCTGTCATTTTCACAGCGAAAAGTGCTATAAAAATGCACCGATTACTGTGAAAATGACAATGGCAGTTTAGGAGTTAAAGCGGATGGTTCACTAGAAAAAAATATTAAAAGCCAGCAGCAACAAATACTGCAGCTGCTGACTTTTAATATTAGGACACTTACCTGTCCTGGAGTCCAGCGGCGTCCGCAGCAGAGGATGAGCGATCGCTCGTCACCCTGCTGCTCCCCCCTCCATCCACGGTGAGGGAACCAGGAAGTGAAGCGCTGCGGCTTCACTGCCCGGTTCCCTACGGCGCATGCGCGAGTCGCGCTGCGCCCGGCGATTGGCTCCCGCTGTGTGCTGGGAGCTGAGAGTTCCCAGCACACAACGGGGGGGGGGGGGGCGACGGCAAAAAACCCGTCTTTTGCCCGAGACTGCGGGCCGGAAGTGGGTGCAGATACCTGTCTTTAGACAGGTATCTGCACCCCCCTCCCCCCTGAAAGGTGTCAATTGTGACACCGGAGGGGGGGAGGGTTCCGATCAACGGATCTTCACTTTAGGGTGGAGATCCGCTTTAACAACTAGGGGGGCTCTGAAGGGGTTGAGTGTGACCTCATATGTGTTTCTAACTGTAGGGGGCGGGGCTGGACATGTGACGTCACTGATCGTCTTTCCCTATATCAGAGAAGGACGATCAGTATCACTGCCACAGAGAAGAACGGGGAAGGTTTGTTCACACTCACCTCTCCCCGTTCTTCAGCTCCTGTGACCGATCGCTGGACACACAGGCGGCGATCGGGTCCCCGCGGGTCCCGTGCGTGCGGTCATGGAGCTTCGGGCCGGGTCGCGAAGCGCACCGCCAGCGGCGTGCTTGCGACCCACGGCTGGGCTCTTATAGGGGACGTATACTGTATATATCTGGATGTGCCCAGCCGTGCCATTCTGCTGACGCATATCGTCGCGCGGCGGTCCTTAAGTGGTTAAATGTCATAACAAATATAATAAATCACCCAGCAATATTTTCAAGCATTTGCACCGTCAAAATAATTCTTGTTTTGTGTCTAATATTTATTATAATCTTTATGAAAATGTATTATATTTACATTGATACAAATGACCAAAGTAAATGACAATTTGTATTGTTAATTAATAACTTTTAATAAAAATGTATTGTTCAAAAAAAATAAAAATTATTATATTTGTTACATTGACTGGTCTGCTGTTCTCTGTGTTTTGCTTCATTTGTGTGAAATCCCCGGTGTTCCTGCCAGTCTCTCTGCTTTCCTATTAAAAACTGACCACACTAAGCAGGAAAACACCACATGGTCAGTTCTCTAGCTATTTTGGAACCCAGTCTGCTCTCCTCCAATGATCGGACTTGTCCTGACAGCCTCCCCCCCCCCCTCCCACCCCGCTCAGCCTTTTACTGGGAAGATCAGTGTGCTGCTGTTTCTCCTCCCCCTCAGCTCTTATGCAGGTGGGAGGGAATGTGATTACTTATTAAAACAAGGAAAAAGTATATATATATATATATATATATATATACACATAATAGAATGAAAGTAAGTACACCCCCTGGTCACATTTGTGTAAAAGTCCCCTGTCCCTCAAAACTGGGGTAAGTTATGCAGCCGTGAGGCCCCTGTGACTGCGAGGCCTTAGGCGACCACCTAGTCTGCCTAATTAAAGAGCCGCCTCTGGTTAAAGTAATGCAGTGCTATAACACAAAAAATGGCCTGGTCGTGAAGGGGGGTAAATCTTCCAGTGCTGAAGTGGTAGCCCTGAACATGTACACCAGGGATCCTCAAACTACGGCCCTCCAGCTGCGGTAGAACTACACATCCCATGAGGCATTGTAACACACTGACATTCACAGACATGACTAGGCATGATGGGAATTGTAGTTCCTGAACAACTGGAGGGCCGTAGTTTGAAGACCCATGATGTACACAGTCCTTTACATACAGATAGATACAGGGCTTTTTTTTTCAGCGGGAACGCGGGGGAACGCAGTTCCGGCACCTCCAGCACCAAGTGTATGTGATAGCAAGGGGTGTGCTGGAGGGTCTATTGATGCTGTCTGCTGGGGGATGTATGGTCACTGGTGGGGGTCTAATGTTGCTGGGGTGGATCTTTTGTTACTGAGGGTGGTATTTTGTTGTGGCTGGTCCATTGTTTCTGTGTGGGAGGTCTATTGTGTGGAGAACTATTGTTGCTGGGGTGGGGTCTATTGTTACTGGGAGGGGAATTTTTGTTGCTTGAGAGGATCTATTGTGTGGAGAACTATTGTTGCTGGGGGAGTCTATTATTGTGTGAGGGATCTTTTGTTGCTGGGGTCGGGTCTATTATTGGTGGGAGGGGAATCTATTGTTGCTTGGAAGGATCTATTATTACTGGGGTGGGGTCTATTGTTGCTTGGAA
>JAJQKJ010002378.1:85000-92500 GCA_029574335.1 Rana kukunoris | reverse complement strand
GACTGATTGGTTGGAGTCGGCTCCTCGGGGTGTCGTAGAATCGCTCAGTTACTACAGTCGTGAAAATCAACAGGAAGAAGAAAAAGAAAAATTGTGGAGACCATGAGAAGAGAGAGAGAGAGACCCAACTGTAGATTGAGACTCGTTAGCGCCGTTGAGGAGGAACGAGACGTAATTACGCTTTCTGAAGTGACAATTGGTTATTAGAAGTTCAGAAATAGCAATCACTGAGATAAAGCAATCACGGCTGGGTTCCCCGATTCCCTTCGCCCTTCCAACGCCGTTCGGCGAGGAAGAAGAGAGGACGAGGGGGAAATTGCCAGACTGAAGGCAGTCATTTGTAAAGTAACAAATTACGAGACGCATTCACGGGGTACGGCGAGCCCCGCGCGAGCACGCCACGGTCTCCCAGGGCATCGTTATGTTCTGCCGGATTGATGGCCATTTTTACATATGTATAACCAACGCCTGCAAAGTACACAACGGAGGCAATTATATTTCGGCAAGTGCAGATTCATTCGTTTACAATTTGTTCTAAACTGTATGCGCTTAAAAACGGAACTCTGGGAAAATGTGAAAAAAAAAAAACGACCCTTGCGGTGGGGGCTTCCTCCCCAATTGCCGGGATTAAATGCTCGGTTTTTGGCCTAGGGGGAACATTTAAAAGCAGTTTACCTTTCCTTCGCTCCGCCAGCAACCGGCACCCTCCTCCTCCTCCTGCCTCCGAGTCTGACGAAGAATCAAGATATTGATTGTTATTCCATAATAAATTATAACACGGAATGTACTATACTGGTAGTCCCAATCCAATACTACCCATAAAAACCATAAATAAGCGCGCAATCACATACACATAATAGTTAATAAACACAAAATTTGCGCCGTATAATTAATCCCTCTGATCCTACTGCTTGTCAATAATAGAAAAATAACGAGGCCTCCCCCTACCCTTCCCCTTCCTATGTTAGTGTATTGCTTTCCAAAGAATTTAACAACCGTATTGCCCAGGTGGGAAAATCGTTAGTAACTTAGCATTATGGGAGGCAATACGCCTGTACCGCCTATGGCATGGTCGCAATTTAAAGCGTAAGTAAACCCATCTGTAACGGGAGGGCTCATGGGACCCAGAAGCATTTAGAAAGTATGAGATACTCCTGTCTCAGCATCACCGATGCCTCTTATGTGTAGATCCCCCTGTGTCTCTAATTGGGGCACAGGGTGAATGAGAACCCCACTATGGTCTGTGCTAGTCACATTTAATGCGGTATAGTTATTGGGCCAGATCCACGAAGCCCGGCGGAAGTGTCTGCCGGGGGCGTATGCTTATATCATTTACACTACGCCGCCGTAAGTTAGAATTGCAAGTGCCGTACTCACAAAGGAGACTTGCGTCCTAAGTTACGGCGGCGTAGCGTAAGTGGGCCAGCGTAAGCCCCCGCAATTCAAATGGGGAAGAGGTGGGCGTGTTTTATTTAAATGAATCGCGACCCGACGTAAATGACGTTTTTTTTTTAACTGCGCATGCGCCGGCCATGGATGTATCCCAGTGCGCATGCTCCAAATCACGTCGCAAAACATCAATGAAAATGACGTGAACGTAATTTACGCAAATCCCTATTCGCGAACGGTTTACGCAAACGACGTTAACGACAGAAAATTTGACGCTGGCCCAACGTCCATACTTAACATTATGTACGCCTCCATACAGCAGGGGTAACTTTACGCCAGACATACGCTTACGCAAACGACGTAAAAACAGTGCGCTGGGCGTACGTACGTTCGTGGATCGCCGTATCTAGCTCATTTGCATATTCAACGTGGAAGCACCCCTAGTGTCCAGCGTAAATAGGAAACTTTAGGAAGACGGCGGAAGACGGCGGAAGACGGCGTATCTACGCAAAAAGCCGGCGTATCTTGTTTTGTGGATACAAAACAATGATACGCCGGCGCAGATTTGAAATTACAGAGATACGCCGCCGTAATTGTTTGTGGATCTGGCCCATTGTATATATTGTATAGTGTGTTGGCTGATGTGTACTATAAAGCTTGCTGTGGTAATTAAGTCTGCTACTGTGATGTAAATGAATCTTAGTTTGGCTTCTAAGAACCTTTCATTGTGTTATGCTAATTGACACTGTATTGTGTGAAGATCTATTGATGATAGATGTGTGTTGTGAGTTAGCACAGGCTAAAGGTCAGACGTCTGACTTGTCAGCTGTAGTTGATTAGCTCATGTAAATGATGTCTACTAAAGGAATGTGTTTTGTATAGCAGGTGACAGGAGTCGGGATGTCTAGATTGAGGGGTCATATCTTGGAGTCACCTTAGTTAATTAGCTCATGTAAATTATATCTACTAAAGTAATGTGTATTGAGCGGGGCTCGTTAGGGAGCATTGTATAATGTTGTGGGTGGAGTTGGGTCATTGTTCATTCTTGGTTACTGACTGAATATAAACTTGTAAAGATCCTAATTTTCTCATTAAAGAGTCTATTCGTGTTGAACCTCAAACAGAGCTGTGTCTCGTTTCTGGGGGAAATCCGTATGGGTCGTGTTCGCCGGATTGTGGAGTGTCGATAAGCTGTCTTTTGGGTTCGGAATGGAATATCTAAGACGGTTTTAACCCCTGTCCCATTTGGTTTTATATCCGGCACGGGGCGGGAATGTAACACTCCCATTGGTTGTGCTCTCAACCAAACTGTCTAACTATCCAATGGCTGGTGTCATAGCTGATCACATGTGCAGCATCATGGTAGTTGTAGATCAAACAGAGGCCAAGATGGCGGCTTCTTTGGCTGAAGATGATAGGAGGGTTTACTTCCACTTTAAAGAAATCATTTTGTAGGCAGCCAGGTGCAGGAGATCCTCCAACCTGAAGGTGGCGTCAAGTGGTCCTTTCAGGTTGGTAGGAGACCAATGGGGAGAAAATGTCTCGGATCTTGGGTTCCAGACAGCCATCTTGGGGAGTGATTTGGTTGCATGCCAAAGTCCCATGAGATGTGGGCAGCCATCTTGATATAAATACAGAGGCCGATGCCATTAGGTGAGCCCACAGCGAGGCCATAGGTAGGCAAATTCCCAGGTAGGGTTGCCACCTCACCCCTTTAAACCCGAACACATATGAATTACACAGATTCTAAATATATTGAAGATAAGGCACCAAGTGAGTTTAATTACCACCTTAATCAGCCTCAGAGCCTGTGTAGTTAATATGTGTTTGGGTTTAAAGGGATGAGGTGGCAACCCTAGCCCCAGGTGCAGTACTAGAGAGAGGTTTCGGATTAGTAGGGATGTGTAGGTTTCCTTTCCATGACGCCTTTTCCAGGATGTTCACATTGCCCCATTTCCAGAGAGATTGCCTTGGGCAGTCTTATACTTGTCAGGACCAGGATCTGAGAAAGGGGGGTGTAGAAACAAGGTTCACCAAAAACAAGAGACAAGGCAAGATTGTCCTAAGACCGCGATGACATAAAGTTTATGGGAGGAGCAAAGAGTTCAAGGTTCACCAGAAACAAGAGACAAGACAAGTTTGTCCTAAGAGATCGGGTAGGGAGCTGTCCGACATCTCGGAAACAAGGTTCAAGGTTCTCCAGAATCAAGAGATACGGCAAAATTGTCCTAAGGGATCGGGTAGGGAGCTTTACAGCATCTCAGAAACAAGGTTTAAGGTTCACCAGAAACAAGAGACAAGGCAAGTTTGTCCTTAGTCCATAGTGATGACAAACCCTTGGCACCCCAGATGTTTTGGAACTACATTTCCATCTGCAGCATAGTTGAGCATCATGGGAAATAGTTCCAAATCATCTGGGGTGCCGAGGTTCACCATCACTGTCCTAAGAGATCAGGCAGGGAGCTGTCCAGCATCTCAGAAACGGGTTCAAGGTTCACCAGGAAGAAGAGACAGGGTGTAGGCATCCAGGGCTTACTACTCATGCACCAATGGTGCGTTGCCGCAAGAGGAAATCCGTGCCAACTGAGCATGCGCCAAATACGTCTCAGTGCGCCAACCCGCTCCTGCGCACTAGACCTGATGGAAAAAGGCAGGAATATTCCCAGGAGACACACAGGAAGTGAAATCAACCTGATAAAAAAAAGGGAGGGAAATACCCAGGAGGAGCACAGGAAGTGACCTCAACCTGATGGAAAAAGGCAGGGAAATACACAGGAGGTGCACAGGAAGTGACCTCAACCTGATAAAAAAAGTCAGGGAAATACACAGGAGGCTCACAGGAAGTGACCTCAACCTGATGGGAAAAAGGTGGGAAAATGCCCAGGAGGCGCACAGAAACTGACCTCAACCTGATGGAAAAAGGCAGGAAAATACACAGGAGGTGCACAGGAAGTGACCTCAACCTGATGGAAAAAACGTGGGAAAATGCCAAGGAGGCACACAGGAAGTGACCTCAACCTGATGTAAAAAGGCAGGGAAATACACAGGAGGCTCAAAGGAAGTGACCTCAACCTGATGGGAAAAATGTGGGAAAATGCCCAGGAGGCTTACAAGATGTGACCTCAACCTGATGGGAAAAAAGGTGGGAAAAGGCCCAGGAGACACACAGGAAGTGACCTCAACCTGATGGAAAAAAGGTGGGAAAATGCCCAGGAGGCTCACAGGAAGTGACCTCAACCTGATGGGAAAAAAGGTGGAAAAAGGCCCAGGAGACACACAGGAAGTGACCTCAACCTGATGGAATAAAGGTGGGAAAAGGCCCAGGAGCCACACAGGAAGTGACGTCAACCTGATGGAAAAAAGGTGGTAAAATGCCCAGGAGGTGCACAGGAAGTGATCTCAAACTTCCCTATATAAGCCCAGCCCAGCCCCTACCAAATTGCTGCATTATCTTCAGTCCCCCCTTATTCCTGTAATAGTGTGTAATCTGTCTGAACTTGTTGTGACCTGGAAACCTATTTGGTTACTCTTGATTGCTGATTGCCTTTGACCTCGGATTTGTACCTTGACCATTCTACTTCTTTGCCCTTTTTGTACTCAGCTGCCAGATTGGAACCGACCCCGGCCCGGGTCTCGACCACTCTTCTTCTGATTCACCCTTCTGTACTTGGTTGCCAGAGCGGACTTGACCTCCTCTCAGATCTCGGACTAAGGCTTGCATGGTGCTCCGCACCCCTGGCGCCTGTGCCACTCGGTGTCCACCAAGTCTCTGTCTCCATCTCCAGAGGCTACAAGGACCCGAGGTGCAAGGGAGGCATCCGCGCTACTTCAGTCTCACCTCAGGTACGTGGCCCTGGTGACACAGGGCAAGATTGTCCTAAGAGATCAGTCGAGGAGCTGTCCAGCATCTCAGGTGGTTCAGCCAGATGAGCTGGACTGCTGGACGCAGCAGAGGTCGCAGGTCCAGAAATCTTCATTTTTTTCTGTTGTATAGAAGTTCTCGTCACTTTTTTTTTTAACCCCAGCTCTAGTTTCTGAACCTGAATTTCTAGAGACCCAGAACAACCAGTAAAGGTTTTTTTTTCGTTTTCGGTGGGAGAGAGATTACGATAATCAGCAGTACAGCACAACGATGACGTCGGCACGTCGGCAGGCCTCGGGACTTGGGCATTGACAGGTGCTTGGTAAATAAACCAGTCTGCTTACTATTTACACATGGCTATGCTCCGCAACTTGGCAACAGCCTACATTTGGCAGTTATGGAAATTCCCACCGAAAGCGTTGGATAATAAAGAAAAACAAACAGACCCGTCTCTCTACAGCACATCTCCTCCCGCTCGTAAACCTTGTGATGTGGGAAACACACTTAAAAATGCTTCGAGCAGCAAACATACCCATCTGTTGGCGCCGAGGAACATGTCAGAAACAGTGACACACGTAGACGAGGATGCGCGCTTGGAAATCTGCTGGATTGGAAACAAATGTTTCTTTATTTACAGCTATGTGCGCTTTTATTGTGCTGCCATTCAGCGGATGAAGGGCCAGTCCATGGGAACGATCGAACAGCATACCGCCTTATATCACACTTTTAACCGCTTCTGGACCGCCCCGCGCAGACGCACTGCTGCAGAGCGGCCCTCTCCTGCTTTGATTGGACAGCGGGAAGCCAATCAGCGGGTCCAGAAGCAGGGCCATATTTAATATTGATTGGACCCTGGGCAAACATTTTCTTGCCCCCCGCCCCCCCCCCCCAATGCAATTTCATTCTCCACCTCAACATCTCAAAAAAAAAAAAATACTACCCCCGTCATTACACAGGACCCCCTCCCCCATCATTACACAGGACCCCCTCCCCCATCATTACACAGGACTTCCCTCCCCCATCATTACACAGGACCCCCTCCCCCATCATTACACAGGACACCCTCCCCCATCATTACACAGGACCCCCTCCCCCATACTACCCCCATCATTACACAGGACCCCCTTCCCCATACTACCCCCATCATTACACAGGACACCCTCCCCCATCATTACACAGGACCCCCTTCCCCATACTACCCCCATCATCACACAGGACACCCTCCCCCATCATTACACAGGACCCCCTCCCCCATACTACCCCCATCATTACACAGGACACCCTCCCCCATCATTACACAGGACCCCCTTCCCCATACTACCCCCATCATCACACAGGACACCCTCCCCCATCATTACACAGGACCCCCTTCCCCATACTACTCCCATTATTACACAGGACCCCCTTCCCCATACTACCCCCATCATTACACAGGACCCCCTCCCCCATCATTACACAGGACCCCTTCCCCATACTACCCCCATAATTACACAGGACACCCTCCCCCATCATTACACAGGACCCCTCCCCCATCATTACACAGGATCCCCTCCTCCATCATTACACAGGACCCCCTTCCCCATACTACCCCAATCATTACACAAGACACCCTCCCCCATCATTACACAGGACCCCCTCCCCCATCATTACACAGGACACCCTCCCCCATCATTACACAGGATCCCCTCCTCCATCATTACACAGGATCCCCTTCCCCATACTTCCCCCATCATTAGACAGGACACCCTCCCCCATCATTACACAGGATCCCCTTCCCCATACTACCACCATCATTACACAGGACCCCCTTCCCCATACTACCACCATCATTACACAGGACCCCCTCCCCCATCATTACACAGGACCAACTCCCCCATAATTACACAGGATCCCCTTCCCCATACTACCCCCATCATTACACAGGACACCCTCCCCCATCATTACACAGGACCCCCTTCCCCATACTACCCCCATCATTACACAGGTAAGAAAGAAAGAAAGAAAGAAAGAAAGAAAGAAAGAAAGAAAGAAATATAGAAAGAAAGAAATGTAGCGCTACCCCATTCAGTTCAAGTTACCTCAGGTGGCTTCTCTAGGGGTGATGGTAGTGAGTACAGGTAGTGAGCGAATGTCCAGTCAGCAGACGGGTTTTCTGAATGCTTTATTTCCATGGCCCAACACATAATGGGATAGAAAAGGTTGATGAAGCAGAAGAGAACTTGCAGTATCAGGCCCAGGATATTTGGAGA
>JAJQKJ010002378.1:37500-75000 GCA_029574335.1 Rana kukunoris | reverse complement strand
ATGTAAAGGGGTCCAGAGGTGTGGGGGCTGTGTAATGTAAGGGGGTCCAGAGGTGTGGGGGCTGTGTAATGTAAAGGGGTCCAGAGGTGTGGGGGCTGTGTAATGTAAGGGGGTCCAGAGGTGTGGGGGCTGTGTAATGTAAGGGGGTCCAGAGGTGTGGGGGCTGTGTAATGTAAGGGGGTCCAGAGGTGTGGGGGCTGTGTAATGTAAAGGAGGTCTTCCTACTATTTACCTGCAGTTATAGCTAGTTTCCTATAGATTTTTAGAGTGGATTAAGCCCAGGCTGAATGATAACGTCATCAAAGGGGAGGGGTTCCAGGACATCCTGGGCTCACAGAAAGTGGTGGAATGACTCTGCCCATTGCTCAACCTAGAAGACTGGTGGCATCTTGTGGCCAAGAAGAAGTACTGCAGGGGACGGCTCTGGATAGAAGGTGAGTATAGCAGCAATAAGTACAGTGAGCTCAGGCTGAATGATAACACCACCCCAGGGGAGCGTTTCCAGTGCATGAGTACAGTGAGCTCAGGCTGAATAATAACACCACACCGGGGGGGGGGGTGGGTCCAGTGCCGGGGGAACAATGAGCTTAGGCTAAATGATAGCACCACCCCAGGGGGGCGGGTCCAGGTCAGCCTTGGGGTCACAGAAAGTGGTGGAATGACTCTCTGTCCATTACTCAACCTGGAAGACTGGTGGCATCTAGTGGCTAAGGAGAAGTACTGCATGGGGTGGCTCTGGATAGAAGGTGAGTATAGCAGCAAAGGCAGTTATTTTTTTAACAGGTGTAAGAAACCCCCCAAAAAAACAAACAACAAACATGCAGTATGCGTGGATATGGGTGTATTTTTCTTCTATTTATAGCACTTATTCCATGTACCATTTCCTACACAAGATAAATAAACATTAATTTCGGATCGCTCCTCCTTTCCCAGGTGCTTCTCTCCCTGGGAATACAGCAGATGTTAAAGTAAGACTCCACAGCTAACGCGCTTCGCTAAAAACCTCGGCTTTTTCTTCTGCAAAGAGAATAGATCGCTCAGCCGGCTGACAGATCCAGGGCACAACAGTTTTAGTATGCAAAAAGAAATTAAGGCTGAGCCGAGCGCCTCTGAGACATGGCGGGGGTAGGGAGCGCTCCTGAGACATGGCGGGGTAGGGAGTGCTCCTGAGACAATGGCGGGGCAGGGAACACTCCTGAGACATGGTGGGGTAGGGATCGCTCCTGAGACACGGCGGGGTAGGGAGCGCTCCTGAGACATGGCGGGGTAGGGAGCGCTCCTGGGACACGGTGGGGTAGGGAACGCCCCTGAGACATGGCGGGGTAGGGAACGCTCCTGAGACATGGCGGGTAGGGAGCGCTCCTGAGACATGGCGGGGTAGGAAGCACTCCTGAGACATGGTGGGGTAGGGAGCGCTCCTGAGACACGGCGGGGTAGGATGCGCTCCTGAGACATGGCGGGGTAGGGAGCGCTCCTGGGACACGGTGGGGTAGGGAACGCCCCTGAGACATGGCGGGGTAGGGAACGCTCCTGAGACATGGCGGGTAGGGAGCGCTCCTGAGACATGGCGGGGTAGGAAGCGCTCCTGAGACATGGTGGGGTAGGGAGCGCTCCTGAGACACGGCGGGGTAGGAAGCGCTCCTGAGACATGGTGGGGTAGGGAGCGCTCCTGAGACATGGCGGGGTAGGGAGCGCTCCTGAGACATGGTGGGGTAGGGAGCGCTCCTGAGACATGGCGGGGTAGGGAACGCTCCTGAGACATGGTGGGGTAGGGAGCGCTCCTGAGACATGGTGGGGTAGGGAGCGCTCCTGAGACACGGCGGGGTAGGGAGCGCTCCTGAGACACAGCGGGGTAGGGAGATCAGATATAGTGAATGCAGAGTCCTGGGGAGATCGGATATAGTGAATGCAGAGTCCTGGGGAGATCAGATATAGTGAATGCAGAGTCCTGGGAAGAGCAGATATAGTGAATGCAGAGTCCTGGGGAGATCGGATATAGTGGATGCAGAGTCCTGGGGGGAGGAGATATAGTGGATGCAGAGTCCTGGGGAGAGCAGATATAGTGACTGCAGAGCCCTGGGGAGAGCAGATATAGTGAATGCAGGGTCCTGGGGGGATCAGATATAGTGACTGCAGAGTCCTGGGGAGATCGGATATAATGGATTCAGAGTCCTGGGAAGATCGGATATAGTGAATGCAGAGTCTTGGGGAGAGCAGATATAGTGAATGCAGAGTCCTAGGGAGAGCAGATATAGTGAATGCAGAGTCCTGAGGAGAGCAGATATAGTGAATGCAGAGTCCTGAGGAGAGCAGATATAGTGAATGCAGAGTCCTGAGGAGATCAGATATAGTGAATGCAGAGCCCTGGGGAGAGCAGATATAGTGAATGCAGGGTCCTGGGGGGATCAGATATAGTGACTGCAGAGTCCTGGGGAGATTGGATATAATGGATTCAGAGTCCTGGGGAGATCGGATATAATGGATTCAGAGTCCTGGGGAGATCGGATATAGTGAATGCAGAGTCCTGGGGAGATCGGATATAGTGAATGCAGAGTCCTGGGGAGAGCAGATATAGTGAATGCAGAGTCCTGGGGGGAGGAGATATAGTGGATGCAGAGTCCTGGGGGGAGGAGATATAGTGGATACAGAGTCCTGGGGAGAGCAGATATAGTGACTGCAGAGCCCTGGGGAGAGCAGATATAGTGACTGCAGAGTCCTGGGGAGATCGGATATAATGGATTCAGAGTCCTGGGAAGATCGGATATAGTGAATGCAGAGTCTTGGGGAGAGCAGATATAGTGAATGCAGAGTCCTGAGGAGAGAAGATATAGTGAATGCAGAGTCCTGGGGGGATCAGATATAGTGAATGCAGAGTCCTGAGGAGAGCAGATATAGTGAATGCAGAGTCCTGGGGAGAGCAGATATAGTGAATGCAGAGTCCTGGGGAGATCAGATATAGTGAATGCAGAGCCCTGGGGAGAGCAGATATAGTGAATGCAGGGTCCTGGGGGGATCAGATATAGTGACTGCAGAGTCCTGGGGAGATCGGATATAATGGATTCAGAGTCCTGGGGAGATCGGATATAATGGATTCAGAGTCCTGGGGAGATCGGATATAGTGAATGCAGAGTCCTGGGGAGATCGGATATAGTGAATGCAGAGTCTTGGGGAGAGCAGATATAGTGAATGCAGAGTCCTAGGGAGAGCAGATATAGTGAATGCAGAGTCCTGGGGAGAGCAGATATAGTGAATGCAGAGTCCTGGGGAGAGCAGATATAGTGAATGCAGAGTCCTAGGGAGAGCAGATATAGTGAATGCAGAGTCCTGAGGAGAGCAGATATAGTGAATGCAGGGTCCTGGGGGGATCAGATATAGTGAATGCAGAGTCCTGAGGAGAGCAGATATAGTGAATGCAGAGTCCTGGGGAGAGCAGATATAGTGAATGCAGGGTCCTGGGGGGATCAGATATAGTGAATGCAGAGTCCTGAGGAGAGCAGATATAGTGAGGAGAGCAGATATAGTGAATGCAGAGTCCTGGGGAGAGCAGATATAGTGAATGCAGAGTCCTGTGGAGAGCAGATATAGTGAATGCAGAGTCCTGGGGAGAGCAGATATAGTGAATGCAGAGTCCTGGATATAGTGAATGCAGAGTCAGATATAGTGAATGCAGAGCCCTGGGGAGAGCAGATATAGTGAATGCAGAGCCCTGGGGAGAGCAGATATAGTGAATGCAGAGCCCTGGGGAGAGCAGATATAGTGAATGCAGAGCCCTGGGGAGAGCAGATATAGTGAATGCAGAGCCCTGGGGAGAGCAGATATAGTGAATGCAGAGCCCTGGGGAGAGCAGATATAGTGAATGCAGAGCCCTGGGGAGAGCAGATATAGTGAATGCAGAGTCCTGGGGAGAGCAGATATAGTGAATGCAGAGTCCTGGGGAGATCAGATATAGTGGATGCAGAGCCCTGGGGAGAGCAGATATAGTGAATGCAGAGCCCTGGGGAGAGCAGATATAGTGAATGCAGAGTCCTGGGGAGATTAGATATAGTGAATGCAGAGCCCTGGGGAGAGCAGATATAGTGAATGCAGAGCCCTGGGGAGAGCAGATATAGTGAATGCAGAGTCTTGGGGAGAGCAGATATAGTGAATGCAGAGTCCTGGGGAGATCAGATATAGTGAATGCAGAGCCCTGGGGAGAGCAGATATAGTGAATGCAGAGTCTTGGGGAGAGCAGATATAGTGAATGCAGAGCCCTGGGGAGATCAGATATAGTGAATGCAGAGCCCTGGGGAGAGCAGATATAGTGAATGCAGAGCCCTGGGGAGATCAGATATAGTGGATGCAGAGCCCTGGGGAGACCAGATATAGTGAATGCAGAGTCTTGGGGAGAGCAGATATAGTGAATGCAGAGTCCAGATATGGGAATGCAGATCAGATATAGTGAATGCAGAGCCCTGGGGAGAGCAGATATAGTGAATGCAGAGTCCTTGGGGAGAGCAGATATAGTGAATGCAGAGTCCTGGGGAGAGCAGATATAGTGAATGCAGAGTCCTGGGGAGAGCAGATATAGTGAATGCAGAGTCCTGGGGAGAGCAGATATAGTGAATGCAGAGTCCTGGGGGGACCAGATATAGTGAATGCAGAGTCCTGGGGGGACCAGATATAGTAAATGCAGAGTCCTGGGGAGAGCAGATATAGTGAATGTAGAGTCCTGGGGAGAGCAGCAGAGTCCTGGGAGAGCAGATATAGTGAATGAGATCAGATATAGTGAATGCAGAGTCCTGGGGAGATCAGATATAGTGAATGCAGAGTCCTGGGAATGCAGAGTCCTGCAGATATAGTGAATGCAGAGCCCAGATATAGTGAATGCAGAGTCCTGGGGAGCAGATATAGTGAATGCAGAGTCCTGGGGAGAGCAGATATAGTGGATGCAGAGTCCTGGGGGGAGGAGATATAGTGACTGCAGAGTCCTGGGAGAGCAGATATAGTGAATGCAGAGTCCTGGGGGGAGGAGATATAGTGAATGCAGAGTCCTGGGGAGAGCAGATATAGTGAATGCAGAGTCCTGGGAGACCAGATATAGTGAATGCAGAGTCCTGGGGAATGCAGATATAGTGAATGCAGAGTCCTGGGGGGATCAGATATAGTGAATGCAGAGTCCTGGGAGAGCAGATATAGTGAATGCAGAGTCCTGGGGAGAGCAGATATAGTGAATGCAGAGCCCTGGGGAGAGCAGATATAGTGACTGCAGAGTCCTGGGGAGATCGGATATAGTGGATGCAGAGTCCTGGGGGGAGGAGATATAGTGAATGCAGAGTCCTGGGGGGAGGAGATATAGTGGATGCAGAGTCCTGGGGGGAGGAGATATAGTGGATGCAGTGTCCTGGGGCGAGGAGATATAGTGGATGCAGAGTCCTGGGGGGAGGAGATATAGTGGATGCAGAGTCCTGGGGAGAGCAGATATAGTGAATGCAGAGTCCTGGGAGACCAGAAATAGTGAATGCAGAGTCCTGGGGAATGCAGATATAGTGAATGCAGAGTCCTGGGGGACCAGATATAGTGAATGCAGAGCCCTGGGGAGAGCAGATATAGTGACTGCAGAGTCCTGGGGGGACCAGATATAGTGAATGCAGAGTCCTGGGAGAGCAGATATAGTGAATGCAGAGTCCTGGGGGGACCAGATATAGTGAATGCAGAGCCCTGGGGAGAGCAGATATAGTGACTGCAGAGTCCTGGGGAGATCGGATATAGTGGATGCAGAGTCCTGGGGGGAGGAGATATAGTGGATGCAGAGTCCTGGGGAGATCAGATATAGTGGATGCAGAGTCCTGGGGGGAGGAGATATAGTGGATGCAGAGTCCTGGGGGGAGGAGATATAGTGGATGCAGAGTCCTGGGGGGAGGAGATATAGTGGATGCAGAGTCCTGGGGGGAGGAGATATAGTGGATGCAGAGTCCTGGGGGGAGGAGATATAGTGGATACAGAGTCCTGGGGAGAGCAGATATAGTGACTGCAGAGCCCTGGGGAGAGCAGATATAGTGACTGCAGAGTCCTGGGGAGATCGGATATAATGGATTCAGAGTCCTGGGAAGATCGGATATAGTGAATGCAGAGTCTTGGGGAGAGCAGATATAGTGAATGCAGAGTCCTGGGGAGATCAGATATAGTGAATGCAGAGTCCTGAGGAGAGAAGATATAGTGAATGCAGAGTCCTGGGGGGATCAGATATAGTGAATGCAGAGTCCTGAGGAGAGCAGATATAGTGAATGCAGAGTCCTGGGGAGAGCAGATATAGTGAATGCAGAGTCCTGGGGAGATCAGATATAGTGAATGCAGAGCCCTGGGGAGAGCAGATATAGTGAATGCAGGGTCCTGGGGGGATCAGATATAGTGACTGCAGAGTCCTGGGGAGATCGGATATAATGGATTCAGAGTCCTGGGGAGATCGGATATAATGGATTCAGAGTCCTGGGGAGATCGGATATAGTGAATGCAGAGTCCTGGGGAGATCGGATATAATGGATTCAGAGTCCTGGGGAGATCGGATATAATGGATTCAGAGTCCTGGGGAGATCGGATATAGTGAATGCAGAGTCCTGGGGAGATCGGATATAGTGAATGCAGAGTCTTGGGGAGAGCAGATATAGTGAATGCAGAGTCCTGGGGAGATCAGATATAGTGAACGCAGAGTCCTGGGGAGAGCAGATATAGTGAATGCAGAGTCCTGGGGAGAGCAGATATAGTGAATGCAGAGTCCTGGGGAGAGCAGATATAGTGAATGCAGAGTCCTAGGGAGAGCAGATATAGTGAATGCAGAGTCCTGAGGAGAGCAGATATAGTGAATGCAGGGTCCTGGGGGGATCAGATATAGTGAATGCAGAGTCCTGAGGAGAGCAGATATAGTGAATGCAGAGTCCTGGGGAGAGCAGATATAGTGAATGCAGGGTCCTGGGGGGATCAGATATAGTGAATGCAGAGTCCTGAGGAGAGCAGATATAGTGAATGCAGAGTCCTGGGGAGAGCAGATATAGTGAATGCAGAGTCCTGGGGAGAGCAGATATAGTGAATACAGAGTCCTGGGGAGAGCAGATATAGTGAATGCAGAGTCCTGGGGAGATCAGATATAGTGAATGCAGAGCCCTGGGGAGAGCAGATATAGTGAATGCAGAGTCCTGGGGAGATTGGATATAGTGAATGCAGAGCCCTGGGGAGAGCAGATATAGTGAATGCAGAGCCCTGGGGAGAGCAGATATAGTGAATGCAGAGCCCTGGGGAGAGCAGATATAGTGAATGCAGAGCCCTGGGGAGAGCAGATATAGTGAATGCAGAGTCCTGGGGAGAGCAGATATAGTGAATGCAGAGTCCTGGGGAGATCAGATATAGTGGATGCAGAGCCCTGGGGAGAGCAGATATAGTGAATGCAGAGCCCTGGGGAGAGCAGATATAGTGAATGCAGAGTCCTGGGGAGATTGAGGAGAGCAGATATAGTGAATGCAGAGCCCTGGGGAGAGCAGATATAGTGAATGCAGAGCCCTGGGGAGAGCAGATATAGTGAATGCAGAGTCCTTGGGGAGAGCAGATATAGTGAATGCAGAGTCCTGGGGAGATCAGATATAGTGAATGCAGAGCCCTGGGGAGAGCAGATATAGTGAATGCAGAGTCTTGGGGAGAGCAGATATAGTGAATGCAGAGCCCTGGGGAGATCAGATATAGTGAATGCAGAGCCCTGGGGAGATCAGATATAGTGGATGCAGAGCCCTGGGGAGACCAGATATAGTGAATGCAGAGTCTTGGGGAGAGCAGATATAGTGAATGCAGAGTCCTGGGGAGATCAGATATAGTGAATGCAGAGCCCTGGGGAGAGCAGATATAGTGAATGCAGAGTCTTGGGGAGAGCAGATATAGTGAATGCAGAGCCCTGGGGAGAGCAGATATGGTGAATGCAGAGCCCTGGGGAGAGCAGATATAGTGAATGCAGAGTCCTGGGGGGAGGAGATATAGTGGATGCAGAGTCCTGGGGGGAGGAGATATAGTGAATGCAGAGTCCTGGGGAGAGCAGATATAGTGAATGCAGAGTCCTGGGGAGAGCAGATATACTGAATACAGAGTCCTGGGAGAGCAGATATAGTGAATGCAGAGTCCTGGGGGGAGGAGATATAGTGAATGCAGAGTCCTGGGGAGAGCAGATATAGTGAATGCAGAGTCCTGGGGAATGCAGATATAGTGAATGCAGAGTCCTGGGGGGATCAGATATAGTGAATGCAGAGTCCTGGGGAGATCAGATATAGTGAATGCAGAGTCCTGGGGAGATCAGATATAGTGAATGCAGAGTCCTGGGGAGAGCAGATATAGTGAATGCAGAGCCCTGGGGAGAGCAGATATAGTGAATGCAGAGTCCTGGGGAGAGCAGATATAGTGGATGCAGAGTCCTGGGGGGAGGAGATATAGTGACTGCAGAGTCCTGGGAGAGCAGATATAGTGAATGCAGAGTCCTGGGGGGAGCAGATATAGTGAATGCAGAGTCCTGGGAGACCAGATATAGTGAATGCAGAGTCCTGGGGAATGCAGATATAGTGAATGCAGAGTCCTGGGGGGATCAGATATAGTGAATGCAGAGTCCTGGGAGAGCAGATATAGTGAATGCAGAGTCCTGGGGAGAGCAGATATAGTGAATGCAGAGCCCTGGGGAGAGCAGATATAGTGACTGCAGAGTCCTGGGGAGATCGGATATAGTGGATGCAGAGTCCTGGGGGGAGGAGATATAGTGAATGCAGAGTCCTGGGGGGAGGAGATATAGTGGATGCAGAGTCCTGGGGGGAGGAGATATAGTGGATGCAGTGTCCTGGGGGGAGGAGATATAGTGGATGCAGAGTCCTGGGGGGAGGAGATATAGTGGATGCAGAGTCCTGGGGAGAGCAGATATAGTGAATGCAGAGTCCTGGGAGACCAGATATAGTGAATGCAGAGTCCTGGGGAATGCAGATATAGTGAATGCAGAGTCCTGGGGGGACCAGATATAGTGAATGCAGAGCCCTGGGGAGAGCAGATATAGTGACTGCAGAGTCCTGGGGGGACCAGATATAGTGAATGCAGAGTCCTGGGAGAGCAGATATAGTGAATGCAGAGTCCTGGGGGGACCAGATATAGTGAATGCAGAGCCCTGGGGAGAGCAGATATAGTGACTGCAGAGTCCTGGGGAGATCGGATATAGTGGATGCAGAGCCCTGGGGAGAGCAGATATAGTGACTGCAGAGTCCTGGGGGGACCAGATATAGTGAATGCAGAGCCCTGGGAAGAGCAGATATAGTGACTGCAGAGTCCTGGGGAGATCGGATATAGTGGATGCAGAGTCCTGGGGGGAGGAGATATAGTGGATGCAGAGTCCTGGGGAGATCAGATATAGTGGATGCAGAGTCCTGGGGGGAGGAGATATAGTGGATGCAGAGTCCTGGGGGGAGGAGATATAGTGGATGCAGAGTCCTGGGGGGAGGAGATATAGTGGATGCAGAGTCCTGGGGGGAGGAGATATAGTGGATGCAGAGTCCTGGGGGGAGGAGATATAGTGGATGCAGAGTCCTGGGGGGAGGAGATATAGTGGATGCAGAGTCCTGGGGGGAGGAGATATAGTGGATGCAGAGTCCTGGTGGGGAGGAGATATAGTGGATGCAGAGTCCTGGGGGGAGGAGATATAGTGAATGCAGAGTCCTGGGGGGAGGAGATATAGTGGATGCAGAGTCCTGGGGGGAGGAGATATAGTGGATGCAGAGTCCTGGGGGGAGGAGATATTGTGGATGCAGAGTCCTGGGGGGAGGAGATATAGTGGATGCAGAGTCCTGGGGGGAGGAGATATAGTGGATGCAGAGTCCTGGGGGGAGGAGATATAGTGGATGCAGAGTCCTGGGGGGAGGAGATATAGTGGATGCAGAGTCCTGGGGGGAGGAGATATAGTGGATGCAGAGTCCTGGGGGGAGGAGATATAGTGGATGCAGGCTCCAGGTTGCAGTGACCCCAGTGATGTTTTTTTTCCCATTGCACACAAATGTATCATTTTGTGTTTTCCTTAATTTCTGTTATTTGTTTTTTATTTTTTTACATTATAACTATAAATCTCGTTTCCCCTTTAATGAAATTAAATGTTTCTCCAGCCTGTCGGGAAATGAACATATTAATAAAGATTCATCACAAATAAACAAAAAAAACAAATCATGTTCATTTTTGATCCCCAAACCAATAATAATAATAATAAATATACATTGGTGACGACACTTCCTGGAGAATCGCATTCTATGAGGAGGAATTAATTAGTGATTGAACATCTTCATTTGTGTAAACGATCGAATCCCCCCCGACATTCCGATCGCCGAACCTTATTAAATATTTATATCCTGTTTCTGTCTTAATAAAAAGTTACGAAGGTGTTTATAGAATATGAAGTATAGGAATAATAATTAGCCACGCGGATCTGTGCCCCCCCACCCCCACCCCCCGGGGTAAATGATAAGGGTATTTTTGGTGAAATATCAAATCCCCCAATTAGCGAATGTTGATTGGTTTGCGCAACAGTTATAGCGTCTAAAAAATTGATGGGACATATTTTTGTAATTTTTATTTCGGTTTTTATTTTGTGCGCTTTAAAAAAAAAAAAAAAAAACGATTAAAAAAAACAAAACAACGGGCCTGATTCACAAAGAAGTGAACGCGAGATACGCCTCATAACTTCTAGGACGCGCCGGCGTATCTTTTTTTTTTTTCTGAATTCTGAAAACAAGATACGCTGGAATTTCGCCAAGATCCGACCGGCGTAAGTCTCTTACGGCCGTCGTATCTTAGTTGCATCTTTACGCCGGCCGCTAGGTGGCGCTTCCGTCGATTTACGCGTCGAATATGCAAATGAGATAGATACGCCGATTCACGAAAACGTACTTGCGCCCGGTCGTTTTTTTTTTTTTTTTTTTTTTTTACGTCGTTTGCGTAAGCGTAAGTCCGGCGTAAAGTTACCCCTTGCTCTATGAGGCGTACGCAATGTTAAGTATGGACGTCGGGACGGCGTCGAATTTTTCCGTCGTTTGCGTAAATTGTTAGCGAATAGGGCTTTGCGTAAGTTACGTTCACGTCATATTTGCGGCGTAATTTGGAGCATGCACACTGGTGCATGCGCCGTTCGGAAAAAGCGTCAATTTCGTGGGGTCACGATTCCTTTACATGGATCACGCCCCCTACCTGCCTATTTTGAATTAGGCGCTCTTACGCCGGCCCATTTACGCTACGCCGCCGCAACTTTCGGAAGCGAGTGCTTCGTGAATATACAGCACTTGCCTGTAAAAGTTGCGGAGGCGTAGCGTAAATCGGATACGCTACGCCCGCACAAAGATACGCGGCGCTACCTGAATCTGGCCCGTAGCCTCCAAAATTGATGGGATATATTTTTGTAATTTTTATTTTGTTTTTTTTATTTTGTGCGCTATAAACAACAACAAAAAATATATAAAAAATATATATATATATTTTACTTTCTGCTATAAAACATACTCAATAAAAAAAAAAAAAAAAATGTCTTCATCAATTTCATGAAAATTTGTATTGTGCTACATATTTTTGAGTAAAAAAAAAAAAAAAAAATCCCAAGAAGCGTTTATCGATTGCTTTGCGCAAAACTTATACCAAAAGTCCCGCGATCGGTCACAGGAGCTAAAGAACGGGGAGAGGTGAGTGTAAACACAGCTTCCCCGTTCTTCACTGTGGCAGTGTGTTTCCTGATATAGGGAACGACGATCAGTGATATCACACGCCCAGCCCCGCCCCCCTACAGTAAGAAACACTCCCTAGGACACACTTAACCCCTTCAGCTCCCCCTAGTGGTTAAACCTTATAATGCCAGTGTCATTTTCACAGTATACGGCGCACCTTTATAGCACTGATCGCTGTATAAATGACAATGGTTCCAAAAATGTGTCAAAAGTGTCCGCCGCAATGTCGCAGTCACAATAAAGAAATCGCTGATCGCCGCCGTTACTAGTAAAAAAAAAATATTAATACAAATGCAATAAGCCTACCCATTATTTTGTGAACGCTATGGCCCGGATTCAGAAAGAATGGCGTAATTTTCGGCGGGCGTAGCGCTATCTCATATGCACTACGCCGCCGTAACTTAGAGAGGCAGGTTCCGTATTCTGAAAGAACTTGCGCCGTAACTTAGAGAGGCAGGTTCCGTATTCTGAAAGGACTTGCGCCGTAAGTTACGGCAGGCGTAGCGTAAATGGGCCGGCGTAAGCCCGCGTAATTCAAAGCAGGCTGGCAGTGGGCGTGTTGTATGGAAATAAACCATGACCCCGCGTAAATGAAGCGTCTAACGAGCGGCGCCGTCCGTGGACGTATCCCAGCGCGCATGCTCAGAATCACGTCGCGAATGCTCAATGCTTTCGATGTGAACGTAACTTACGCACAGCCCTCTTTGTGTACGACTTACGCAAACGACGTAAAATTTGGCGCTGTCCCGACGTCCATACTTAACATTGCCTGCGCCTCATAACTTTACACCGGTCGTATGCCTTACATAGACGACGTATATCAATGCGCCGGGCGCAACTACGTTTCGTGAATCTAGCTCATTTGCATATTCAACGCGTAAAACAACGGAAGCGCCACCTAGCGGCCGGCGTAAATATGCAACTAAGATACGACGGCGTAAGAGACTTGCGTCGGTCGGCTGAAGCCATATTTCAGGCGTATCTTGGTTCCTGAATACAGGGCAAAGATACGACGGCGCACCTTATAACTTACGCGGCGTAAAGTGTTTGTGAATCCGGGCCTATAACTTTTGCGCAAACAGATCGATAAACGCTTATTGCGATTTTTTTTTTTACCAAAAATAGGTAGACGTATCGGCCTAAACTGAGGGAAAAAAAATGTGTTTTTTATTGTATATTTTTGGGGGATATTTATTATAGCAAAAAGTAAAAAAATATTGGGCCAGATTCTCATAGGAGATACGGCGGCGTATCTCCAGACACGCCGCCGTATCTCTGTTTGTGCGGCGTCCTATCTATGCGCCTGATTCTTAGAATCAGTTACACATAGATTTTGCTTAGATCCGACTGGCGTAAGTCACTTACACCGTCGGATCTTAGTTACATATTTACGCTGGCCGCTAGGTGGCGTTTCCCGTCGATTTCCGCGTCAAATATGCAAATGAACTACGTACGCCTATTCCCGAACGTGTTTAGTTTACGTCGTTTGCGTAAGCGTAAACGTACCCCTGCTATATGAGGGGTAACTTTGCGTCGGTCCGGCGTACGCAATGTTATGTATGGACGTCGGGACAGCGTCGGTTTTTTTTTCCCCGTCGTTTGCGTAACTCGTTCACGAATAAGGCTTTGCGTAAGTTACGTTCACCTCGAAACCAATGTATTTGCGGCGTAATTTGGAGCATGCGCCGTCCGTGGACGTATCCCAGTTGCGCACGCTCCAAATTACGCCGCAAATACATTGGTTTTGACGTGAACGTAACTTACGCAAAGCCTTGTTCGTGAACGAGTTACGCAAACGACGGAAAAAAAAAAAAAACGACTCTGTCCCGACGTCTATACATAACATTGCGTACGCCGGACCGCAGTTCAAAAAACCGTGAAAAACGTGGGGTCGTGATGGATTTACATGAAACACGCCCACCTCATCCACATTTGAATTACCCGGGCTTACGCCGGGCGATTTACGCCGCGCCGCCGCAACTCTGGACGCAAGTGCTTCGAAAATACAGCACTTGCGTCTCTAAGTTGCGGCGGGGGAGCGTAAATAGGATACGCTACGCCCCGCTCGTAGGGGTGCGCCCATCTACAAGAATCTGGCCCATTGTTTTTTGTTTTTTTTTCTAAATTCTCGCTCTATTTTTGTTTATAGCGCAAAAAATAAAAATCGCCGAGGCGATCAAATACCACCACAAGAAATCTCTATTTGTGGGGAAAAAAGGACGTCAATTTTGTTTGGGAGCCGCGTCGCACGACCGCGCAATTGTCACCCCTCTTCACCAATCCCTCCACTCAGTGTAAATGTGTTTATCCAGTTGCTTCCACCACTTGTTTATATTAATATTTCAATAAAATCATCTTTTAAATGTCGTCTTTCTCTCCCCCCCCCCCCCTCCCCCCCCCCCCCCCCCGGAATAATCGTATTTTTTATTTCGCTCCGTCTTTATCGGATATTTGTCCAATCGGTGGAAATTTATCACCATCACGGAAAAAAAAACAAAAAAGAGGCGTTTGTGGTTCGTCCTGCCGGGCCGGGAGAATTTCCATCTCGGCGTCCCCGGTAATTATCTCCGGATAGATTCGCCGTTCTATGAAAGTGCCGATATTGATGAGATTTTATTGTCGGATTCGGCGGCTCGGAGGCTCCTTGACATTCACGAGACTCGTTCATCATAAATCTCAGCGCGTTCGGCAGCCATGGTAACAAAACACAAATATCTGAAGCCTAAGAAGCCAACATTTCACGGCTCGACCGCATTACTCCGAAGAATTTCCTCGGGATCGTGTACATATCTGAGCGGGCCCATTACTCCGACGTCATCACGCCATCGTTATTAATATATTCCGCTGCTTTGTACACACAGAGAAGGGCGGGGGGAGAGTCGTGTTGTATTTCATACGGCGGTATAATATGACTAAGACGTCGCACTGAAAGGAAACGCATGATGATTGCGACTGAAAATGGCAGCGTGCTAATTGGATCATTTGGAACTGTGTTCCAAGGCTTGTCGGTCTTCGAGGTGCTCAGGGGATCCATGATATGGATTGTAGAGGTGGATTGGATGATTTGGAAACCAGGAATTGGAAATGGGCCGGACCAACGTAATAGCATCATGGGCCCCTGGGCAAAGTAATGCACTGGGGCCCCTACCCGCATACATCAGGTGTCCCCATTACAGTGCCCCCCTTACATTGGGTTCCCCCATCACAGTGTCCCCATACATCAAGTGTCCCCCATCACAGTGTCCCCATACATCTAGTGTCCCCCATCACAGTGCCCATATACTGTACATCAGGTGTCCCAATCACAGTGCCCCCCTTACATTGGGTTCCCCCATCACAGTGTCCCCCATCACGGTGTCCCCATACATCTAGTGTCCCCCGTCACAGTGTCCCCATACATCTAGTGTCCCCCATCACAGTGCCCATATACTGTACATCAGGTGTCCCAATCACAGTGCCCCCTTACATTGGGTTCCCCCATAACAGTGTCCCCCATCACGGTGTCCCCATACATCTAGTGTCCCCCATCACAGTGTCCCCCGTCACAGTGCCCATATACTGTACATCAGGTGTCCCCATCACAGTGCCCCCCTTACATTGGGTTCCCCCATCACAGTGTCCCCCATCACGGTGTCCCCATACATCTAGTGTCCCCCATCACAGTGCCCATATACTGTACATCAGGTGTCCCAATCACAGTGCCCCCCTTACATTGGGTTCCACCATCACAGTGTCCCCATCACGGTGTCCCCACTCATCTAGTGTCCCCCATCACAGTGTCCCCCGTCACAGTGCCCATATACTGTACATCAGGTGTCCCCATCACAGTGCCCCCTTACATTGGGTTCCCCTATCACAGTGTCCCCCATCACAGTGACCCCTATACATCTAGTGTCCCCCATCACAGTGCCCATATACTGTACATCAGGTGTCCCCATCACAGTGCCCCCCTTACATTGGGTTCCCCTATCACAGTGTCCCCCATCACGGTGTCCCCCATCACAGTGACCCCTATACATCTAGTGTCCCCCATCACAGTGCCCATATACTGTACATCAGGTGTCCCCATTATAGTGCCCCCCTTACATTGGGTTCCCCTATCACAGTGTCCCCCATCACGGTGTCCCCCATCACAGTGACCCCTATACATCTAGTGTCCCCCATCACAGTGCCCATATACTGTACATCAGGTGTCCCCATCACAGTGCCCCCTTATATTGGGTTCCCCCATCACAGTGTCCCCACACATCTAGTGTCCCCCATCACAGTGTCCCCCATCACAGTGCCCATATACTGTACATCAGGTGTCCCCATCACAGTGACCCCATACATCTAGTGTCCCCCATCACAGTGTCCCCATACATCTAGTGTCCCCCATCACAGTGCCCATATACTGTACATCAGGTGCCCCTATCACAGTGCCCCCTTACATTGGGTTCCCCCATCACAGTGTCCCCCATCATAGTGTCCCCATACATCTAGCGTCCCCCATCACAGTGTCCCCCATCACAGTGCCCATATACTGTACATCAGGTGTCCCCATCACAGTGACCCCATACATCTAGTGTCCCCCATCACAGTGTCCATATACTGTACATCAAGTGTCCCCCATCACAGTGACCACATACATCAAGTGTCCCCCATCACAGTGTCCCCATACATCTAGTGTCCCCCATCACAGTGCCCTCATACTGTACATCAGGTGTCCCCATTATAGTGCCCCCTTACATTGGGTTCCCCTATCACAGTGTCCCCCATCACGGTGTCCCCCATCACAGTGACCCCCATACATCAAGTGTCCCCCATCACAGTGACCCCATACATCTAGTGTCCCCCATCACAGTGTCCCCATACATCTAGTGTCCCCCATCACAGTGCCCATATACTGTACATCAGGTGCCCCTATCACAGTGCCCCCTTACATTGGGTTCCCCCATCACAGTGTCCCCCATCATAGTGTCCCCATACATCTAGTGTCCCCCATCACAGTGTCCCCCATCACAGTGCCCATATACTGTACATCAGGTGTCCCCATCACAGTGCCCCCTTACATTGGGTTCCCCCATCACAGTGTCCCCACACATCTAGTGTCCCCCATCACAGTGTCCCCCATCACAGTGCCCATATACTGTACATCAGGTGTCCCCATCACAGTGACCCCATACATCTAGTGTCCCCCATCACAGTGACCCCATACATCTAGTGTCCCCCGTCACAGTGCCCTCATACTGTACATCAGGTGTCCCCATTATAGTGCCCCCTTACATTGGGTTCCCCTATCACAGTGTCCCCCATCACGGTGTCCCCCATCACAGTGACCCCCATACATCAAGTGTCCCCCATCACAGTGTCCCCATACATCCCCGTATGTAGGTGGGGGGGGGGGCAGATTGAAAAAGGTCTTTTTAGACCAGATGAAGAGTTCCCTGTGAGAGGCTGCTCCCCTGAAGGGTTCTGGGAGAGGTGTACCCTGCTAGAAGGTGACTACAGAGAGCCCAGTAAGGTGAAGTACTAATAACCTCCTTGTACTACTTGTGCCCGGCCGTGCCATTTTGCCGACGTATATCGTCGTGCGGCGGTCCTCAAGCGGTTAATGTGTTTGCCCTTAAACTCACTTTAGTGGGGGGTTTTTTACTGAGATTTTGCATTTCCTAGACCTTTGAGGCCAAGCTTCATTCACACCGATGCAGGACATTTACAACCCGCAAAAACGGCCTTGGCAGTGAGAAGGTTAAGGGAAAGACAGCTGGTACAGATGAATCCGCGCATAAACTCCGCTACCTCCACGGAACGCGGCGCGATCCCATAAACCGCACACTCGTTCACCAATACTAACTTCAGTAATCATCCAACCCTCACCACCAGGGCCGATCCTAGGGTCACAGGCGCCTGGGTGCAGAAATATTGCTGGCGCCCCCACATGGGCGTGGTCATCTTACTAACTCCTCCCCTTTACAAATGTTTCTATGGCTATGACTCAATCACAGAGATGCCCCCCTAAGAAGTCTTCATTAGTGTCCCCCATCAGTGCCCCCCCCACAGCAGGTGTCCCCCATCAGTGCCCCCCACAGCAGGTGTCCCCCATCAGAGCCCCCCCCACAGCAGGTGTCTCCATCAGAGCCTCCCAGCAGGTGTCCCCCATCAGAGCTCCCTCCCAGCAGGTTTCCCCTATCAGAGCCCCCCCCTACACAGCAGGTGTCCCCCATCAGAGCCTCCCAGCAGGTTTGCCCTATCAGAACCCCCCCCCCCCCCTCCAGCAGGTGTCCCCCATCAGAGCCTCCCCCCCCCCCTCAGGGTGTCCCCCATCAGAGCCCCACACATCAGGTGTCCCCCATCAGAGGCCCCCCATAGCAGGTATCCCCCATCAGAGCCCCCCCCCCCCCCCCAATCAGGTGTCCCCCATCAGAGCCCCCCCAGCAGGTGTCCCCCATCAGTGCCCCCCCCCAGCAGGTGTCCCCCATCAAAGCCCCCCACAGCAGGTGTCCCATCAGTGCCCCCCCCCAGCAGGTGTCCCCATCACAAAGCCCCCCACAGCAGGTCTCCCCATCAGAGCCCCCCAGCAGGTGTCCCCCATCAGAGGCCCCCCCACAGCAGATGTCCCCATCAGAGCCCCCCACAGCAGGTGTCCCCCATCAGAGCCCCCCACATCAGGTGTCCCCATAGATCAGTACCTGTCCAACAGATCCCTGTAGCTCGGGTGTGCTGGGAGCAGAAGCACATTACAGGGGGCGGGGCATACGTGGCATCTTTGGTTACTAGGAGGGTGGCACTCGGAGAGCATTTCTGGGAGGTGCACGGGGTGATTGGCAGCAGCTCCGGCCAACCCAGAAGCCTCTCATCACACCGCCTATGGGAGAAGAGCCGAAACACATGCAGAGGGGGCGGGGCAGACAAGAGACTGCTCCACGCGCACCGGACAGAATTAATTAGTGGAACCTAGTGCCGGAACGCGTTCCAGTACTACAGCGGGAGGTAGGCGCTCTTGTCAGCAGCCAGCGGAGAGAGCAAGCGGGATGGGGAACCGCAGCACCCGCTACATGCGCTCAGCCTCTGGACACAGACAAGGAGGAGGGAGGGGAGCACTTTGGAGCTTTAGCGCCCCCACCTCTGCGGCGCCTGGGTGCGGAGCACCCCGTGCACCCTGCCTAGGATCGTCCCTGCTCACCACTCCGCAGCATGTGAGCGAAAGCTTGCCGCCCACCATCTCCTAACATCACGCACGCACGCATGCTGGAGCACGCTGAGCACACCGGAGTACCCCAGAGCACGCTGGAGCACGCCGAAGCACGCCGGAGCACGCCCAAGCACGCCGGAGTATGCCGGAGCACGCCGGAGCACGCTGAGCACGCCGGAGTACGCCAGAGCACGCTGGAGCACGCCAAAGCACGCCGGAGCATGCCCAAGCACGCCGGAGTATGCCGGAGCACGCTGAGCACGCCGGAGTACGCCAGAGCACGCTGGAGCACGCCAAAGCACGCCGGAGCACGCCCAAGCACGCCGGAGTATGCCGGAGCACGCTGAGCACGCCGGAGTACGCCAGAGCACGCTGGAGCACGCCGAAGCACGCCGGAACACGCCGGAGCACGCTCCACAGAATCATCCAATATGAAGTTACAATACCTGCTGGAAGTAGCATAAAAATCCTGAATAATGTAACTGGATGTGCTTATAAAGAAACTCCTCTGAAAAGAACACCGAAGCCCCGTACACACGGCCGAGGTTCTCGGCAGAAACCAGCGAGAACCTCGCTGGGAGCCGCATTCTGCCGAGAACCTCGGCCGTGTGTACGCTCTCTATTTTCTCGACGGCCCGTCGGGATGAATGGCTGGTTGCCTTTCCCGACGGACGGGTCGCCGATTCCGACGGCCGGCAGAGAACCCCGACGGGCGGAACGATGTGTACCGCCCGTCGAGGTTCTCTGCCGTGTGTACGGGGCTTGAGTGGATTTTCCTGATCTCTTGTCTCCTCTGTGCGGAGCGGTGTCGGTGAGCCCGCCGGGGATATCGCCGGTTTTCACTCAAGTGGTGTATTTATGGGAAGGATCCTCCGCTCCCTCCTACTAATACCCGAGACAAACGGCCCTCCAGCCGGGATTTGCCGGTTCTGAAAGAAGATTTGGGATAAGTGTCTTTCTCATCCGGATATCACTTCTCTCCCGGGCGCCTGTGTGGTCTCTGCGCTGTGATAGACGGAGCGCGCCCCTCCCCCCCCCCACCTACATTCATCATTAGTGATGAGCGGAATACGCCATATTCGATTTCGCGATATTTCGCGAATATTTCGAATAATATTCGCGATTATTTCGAATAATATTCGCGAATATTCGTTAATATCGAATATTCGTGATATTTAATAAAAAAAAAAAAAAAAATGTGAAATTTCCCCAATGCGAAATTTCACTAATGCGAAATTTCGCTATTTTTTTTTGGATAAAATATCACGAATATTCGATATTTACGAATATTCGCTATATTTTATAAAAAAAAAAAATGCGAAATTTCGCTAGTGCGAATGTGAAATTTATTGCACAATTTATTGCGAAATTTGAAAAAATACGAATATTCGAAATAGCGAATATTCGCCGCGATATTCGAGTTATTCGCGAATACTCGAATATGCAATATTCGTAGCGAATATTCGCAATGCGAATATTCGTGAGCAACACTATTCATCATCGCACCTCATACAGAAGGGGCCAGATTCAGATAGCCTTTACGTTTCACGAGATACGCCGCGTAAAGTCTATTCTGCGCCGGCGTATCTTTTTTTGCTACTCAGAAAACAAGATACGCCGGAATTAGGCTAAGATACGAGCGGCGTAAGTCTGTTACGCCGTCGTATCGTAGTTGCATATTTACGCCGGCCGCCAGGTGGCGCTTCCGTCGTTTTTACGCGTCGGATATGCGAATTAGGGAGTTACGCCGATTCTCGAACGTACTTGCGGCCGGGCGCCGTGGTTTACGCTTGCGGAAGCGTTAGTCCGGCGTAAAGTTACCCCTGCTATAGTGAGGCGCAGCCAATGTTAAGTATGGACGTCGGGACCGCGTCCTATTGTACGTCGTTTGCGTAAATCGTTCGGGGATGGGGCCGGACGTAATTTACGTTCACGTCGTTTACATTGACAACTTGCTTTCGTGATTTCACGCAAGCGCACTGGGATACGCCCACGGACGGCGTTAAAAAAAAAACGTAAATTACATGGGGTCATGATTCATTGACATGGATCACGCCCCCACATTACTCATTTGAATTAGGCGCCCTTACGCCGGACACTTTACTCTACGCCGTCGCAACTTATGGAGTAAGTAACAGTTGCGGAGGCGTAGCGCAGAAATTTACGCCCCCTTCTCTGAATCTGGCCCAACGTCTCCACCCACCTTGCTTTCAAGTGCTTTGGCTTCAAGACAACCTAATAACCCGTCAGTCATAGGTGTGCATTACAGCGTGCGCCCTGCAAGTCAAACACAGTATCTGACAAAAGTAAGTACACCCCCCCCCCCCCCCCCAGTCACATTTGAGTAAATCTTTTCATGTGACAACACCGAAGAAATGACACTATGGCCCGGATTCACAAACCATTTGCACCAGCGTAAATCAGGTTACGCCGACGTAAGTGCAAATTTGCGCCGGCGTATCTGTGCGCCCGAGTCACGATACGCCTAAAAACGTAACGTGGGCGCATTTTTTTCGTCTGGACGCATGTTGCGGCTCCCATTGATTAGCCATTCAAATATGCAAATGAGGGAAATACGCCGATTCAAAAATGTACGTGCGCCCCGGCGCAGGCTCTACGCAATGAGCGTAAGTTTTCCGTACGGCGTAAAGTTATTCCCCATAGAGGAGGCGCAACCCATGCAAAGGTACGGAGCAGGGAACACAAGCCTACGTGTTGTGCGTTGGACGTCTGTGAATATGGGCCGGCGTGGGTCTGGCTGGGCGTAGGTTACGTGATCCGGCGTACACAGCGATCCGGCGTATCTTAGGCAGTTGTTCCGACGTGGTTGTGCGCATGCGCACGGGGATACGTCCACGTCCCGACGCATGCGCGGTTCGTTTTAAGTACTTGTCTGGCGCCCGACCCATCATTTGCATGGGGTCACGCTTCATTAGCATGGATCACGCCCACTTCCACCTACTTCCACTTACGCCTACGAAATATACGCTACGCCGGCGCAGAGCTGGGAGCATTTGCTTAATTTCCATGCTTGCCTCTCCGCGCTGCGCCGGCGTAGCGTAAAAGAGATACGTTACGGTGGCATAAATGTGCGCCGATGTCTGTGAATCCGAACCCTTTGTATCTACAATGTTGTGTAGTGAGTGTGCAGCTTGTGTAAGAGCCGCTTCACACAGGGGCCACTTCTCACAGGGGCCACCTGGGATCCCAACTTGAAGTCGCCCCAAGTCGCACGTCATGAGAAATTCCATTGAAGTAAATGATATACGTCGGCAGAATGGCACGGCTGGGCACAGGCGCACATACAGGTATATCGCCTTTAAGAGCACAGCCGTGGGTCGCACGCGACCCGGTCCGAAGCTCCGCCACCGCGCCCGCGGGACCCGCAGACCCAGAGGCGTATCTAGTGAAAATTGCGCCTATGGCAAAAGCACTGAAACTGCGCCCCCGTCAAAACTGGCGGCTGGTGCTGAAAATGTTGGGGGGGGGGGGCGCAAACAAACTCAAATCAATTGCAATTGCTGTGCCAATCAAACGCATCCACTGTGCCATTAATGGCCCGTTATCGGCCGTCATGGGGGCACCTGTCACTCCCCTCCCCAGGCCAAGTAGCAATATTGGCAATTGCTGTCCCGCGATGCCGGGAGCTACATTAGTGCGGGAGGCGGCCACAGGAGCACAGGTGGGTTTTTTTTTTCGTGCGGGGGTGTAGCTTTTTGCCGCCCCCCTCCCCATGCCCCCCTGGTTGCCATACCCTAGATACGCCACTGCGCAGACCCGATCGCCACCGGAGTCCCACGATCGGTCACAGGAGCTGAAGAACGGGGAGTGGTGAGTGTAAACCAGGGATCCTCAAACTACGGCCCTCCAGCTGTTGCGGAACTACACGTCCCATGAGGCATTGTAAAATTCTGACATTCACAGACATGACAAGGCATGATGGGAATTGTAGTTCCTGAACAACTGGAGGGCCGTAGTTTGAAGACCCATGGTGTAAACAAACCTTCCCCCGTTCTTCATGGTGGCAGTGTCAGTGATCGTCTGTTCCCTGATATAGGGAAAGACGGTCAATGACATCACACGTCCAGCCCCGCCCCCCTACAGTTAGAAACACATATGAGGTCACACTTAACCCCTTTAGCGCCCCCTAGTGGTTAACTCCCAAACTGCAATTGACATTTTCACAGTAACCAGTGCATTTTTATAGCACTTTTTGCTGTGAAAATTACAATGGTCCCAAAAATGCGTCAAAATTGTTCGATGTGTCCGCCGTAATGTCGTAGTCAAAAAAAAAAAAAAACTCTGATCGCCGCCATTAGGAGTAAAAAAAAAATATTAATAAAAATGCCATTCCTATTTTGTAAACGATATAAAGTTTGCGCAAACCAACCGATAAACGGTTATTGCGATTTTTTTTTTTTACCAAAAATACGTAGAAGAATACGTATCGGCCTAAACGGAGGAAAAAAATATTTTTTTATATATTTTTGGGGGGATATTTATGACAGCAAAAAGTAAAAAATATTGAATTTTTTTCAAAAATTGTGGCTCTATTTTTGTTTATAACGCAAAAAATAAAAACCGCAGAGGTGATCAAATACCACCAAAAGAAAGCTCTATTTGTGGGGGAAAAAGGACGCCGATTTTGTTCGGGAGCCGCGTCGCACGACCGCGCAATCGTCAGTTAAAGCGACGCAGCGCCGAATCGCATAAAGGGGCCGGGTCCTTAACCTGCATAATGGTCCGGGGCTGAAGTGGTTGAAGTGAACTCTGTAGCTATTTTTATTAATTGATAGGAAACGGGTTCCATGAGATCTCAGGGTTGTTCTTTTGCGCCTCTGTAGGGAGATTTCCTTCCACAAGAAATGAGTGAATCTTCGTGATTCACGTTGAATCCCAATACATGGAATTCTGTCGGCTCCTCCCCCTCATCTCCGCTTTGGAGGCGACACAAAGAAACAACGCAGGAAATTCTCACATATCCAGACATCGCCATCAGGAATTATGGGGCCCCTTACACAGCTTCAGGCATGGGCCCCCTGGAGCAGAGAACCGGGAACCGGGGGGGGGGGAGGGTGCTGCCGCCTGAAATTGAGAAGCGGGGGGGGGGGGGTGCCGCGATTTGAGAAACGGGGGTTCCTTTACAAAAAAAGAAATACAGAAAAATATATATGAAAAAAAGGGTGGTAGCCATCCGGGGGCCCTGGGGACCTCTGGGCCCTTTAATAAAAAAAGAAAGAAATATATATGTATGAAAAAGAAATAAACATTAAATAAACATTTATAAAAAAATAAAAAAAACAGGGGGGCTGCCTGGGGACCTCTGGGCCCTTTAATAAAATAAAAAAAAAAAAAAAAAAAAAAAAAAACATGGGGCCCTGGGGACCTCTGAGCCTTTTAATAAAAAAAAATATATATATATATATATATATATAAAAAAATGTAAAAAAAAATTATAAGAAAAAAGGTTCTTATCTGGGGCCCTGGGGACCTCTGAGCCTTTTAATAAAAAAAAAAAATATATATATATATAAAAAAATGTAAAAAAAAATTATAAGAAAAAAGGTTCTTATCTGGGGCCCTGGGGACCTCTGGGCCTTTTGATAATAATAATAAATGTATGTATATTTATATGTATATAAAAAATAAAAGTAATAAAAAAATATATAAAAAATATAATTTTTTTTATAAAAAAAGGGGGGGGTTGTCATCTGGAGCCCTGGGGACCTCCAGACCCCTAAAAAAAACATTGGCCCTTTAATAAAAAAAATATATATATATATATATATTAAATATATTTTTTTATAAAAAAATAAATGAAAAAAGGGGGGGTTGCCACCCGGGGCCCTGGGGGCCTCTGGGGACCTCCGGACTGCTAAAAAAAAAATAAAAGAAAAAAATGGCCCTTTAATAAAAAATAAAAAAAATAAAATATTAAAAAATAAATATTTTTTATAAAAAATAAAGCAAAAAAAAAGAGGGGGGGGGTTACCATCTGGGGTCCTGTGGGCCTCCAGGCACCTGGGCACCTCCAGACCCTTTTTTTTTTTTTTTTAGGGGGGTTCCCATCCGGGCCCCTGGGGACCCCCGGGACCCTTACAGGTGTACTGCCTGTACCCCCCTGATGGCGGCCCTGTCGGCAGCTTTTAAACACAGGAAAAAATAAATTAAAAAAAACCTCCTTCCTTAAAAGGAAATGGCAAATATCGTTAAATGTATCTTAATCTCCCGTAATCTGTTTTTAGCGAGGAAACCGCGACACAGAACGCCCGCTATTATACCGGAAAAATAAATAAAAAATCAACGAAATCTAAAGGGGCTTAACTAACAACTTAGACATAATCCTAAAAATAAAGCGTCGGTGTGTCTTATGACCGGTATGAGTTGTCGGTGGATCCCAGCTGTTGTCGGGAAAGCCGCGGCGGTGAACTGCGAGGTTTGCGATTTTTTTTTTTATTACAGCTGCTCACTTCCTATTTAATTAAAGAATGGCGGTTTGATCGGCGCTTATTATAACTAGGGGTGCAGCGGATCAAAAAACTCACGGTTCCGATCGTTCCACAGATCAGAGTCACAGATCGGATCATTTTTCGAATCGGCAAAAAAAAAAAATCCCCCCCACTGTAATATCCACATCTCCCCCCCACTGTAATATCCACATCTCCCCCCCACTGTAATATCCACATCTCCCCCCCACTGTAATATCCACATCTCCCCCCACTGTAATATTCACATCTCCCCCCCACTGTAATATCCACATCTCCCCCCCACTGTAATATCCACGCCGATCCCAAGTCTAATCAGCGGCTCCTGAGGGGGTAGCGCTGCACAGGTAAAGGTCCACTTGAACTAAATCATTTCTCTACCTCTATACTTTCTAGACTTCTAATGATGATTTGTAATTTATTATTATTATTGTCATTCTGGCATGACTACAATGATTTGTCGCCCCCCCATTGTTCTCTGAGATTGTAAGGCGTTCACCCTGCTCTGCGCTCCGCACTTCTGCTGACACCACACGTCCGCGTCACAAGGACTTTATGTGGAAGCGGCGCAGCGGATATCATGTAACCAATTTATCTTTTGTGATCCAGAGATAATTACAAAAACATTGCCTCTGACCTACCCTGGAATTGAGGTAACGGACCTTCGCCCCCCCCCCCGGGGTCGGCGACTCTTCGTGGCGGCGGACCGGTGGAGTATCGCGCCACGCCGAGGAGGAAAGCTGAACCCTTCACTATGGTGATTCCTAGTGCAGCTTTACTGTAAATCCCATGAAATCCTCAGGATGAAGATCTCCCCATGTAGAAAACGGCGTGACAATCGATGGATCTATTTGTAATTCTCCACGGGGGGAGGGGGGAGGGGGAGGGTCAATTCTGGCTTAGGAGAGAATGTAAAGTTGTTTTGTACGCATTCCGTTCATTTATTTATTATGGTCACTAGTGATGAGCGGAATACGCCATATTCGATTTCGCGATATTTCGAAGAATATTCGTGAATATTCGTTAATATCGAATATTCGTGATATTTTATAAAAATAAAAAAAATAAAAAATTGCGAAACTTCGCTATTTTTTTTTTTTGGATAAAATATCACGAATATTCGATATTTACGAATATTCGCTATATTTTATAAAAAAAAAAAAAATAGCGAAACTTCGCATATGCGAAAGCGAAAATGATTGCGAAATTTCACTATTTTTTTTGGATAAAATATCACGAATATTCGATATTTACGAATATTCGCTATATTTTATATAAAAAAAAAAATAGCGAAATTTCGCATATGCGAAAGCGAAAATGATTGCGAAATTTCGCTATTTTTTTTGGATAAAATATCACGAATATTCGATATTTACGAATATTCGCTATATTTTATAAAAAAAAAAAAATTGCGAAATTTCGCTATTTTTTTTGGGATAAAATATCACGAATATTCGATATTTACGAATATTCGCTATATTTTATAAAAAAAAAAAAAATAGCGAAATTTCGCATATGCGAAAGCGAAAATGATTGCGAAATTTCGCTATTTTTTTTTGGATAAAATATCACGAATATTCGATATTTACGAATATTCGCTATATTTTATATAAAAAAAAAAATAGCGAAACTTCGCATATGCGAAAGCGAAAATGATTGCGAAATTTCGCTATTTTTTTTGGATAAAATATCACGAATATTCGATATTTACGAATATTCGCTATATTTTATATTAAAAAAAAAATAGCGAAATTTCGCATATGCGAAAGCGAAAATGATTGCGAAATTTCGCTATTTTTTTTGGATAAAATATCACGAATATTCGATATTTACGAATATTCGCTATATTTTATAAAAAAAAAAAAAAAATTGCGAAATTTCGCTATTTTTTTTTGGATAAAATATCACGAATATTCGATATTTACGAATATTCGCTATATTTTATAAAAAAAAAAAAAATAGCGAAATTTCGCATATGCGAAAGCGAAAATGATTGCGAAATTTCGCTATTTTTTTTGGATAAAATATCACGAATATTCGATATTTACGAATATTCGCTATATTTTATAAAAAAAAATAAAAAAAGTGCGAAATTTCGCTATTGTGAAATTTCGCTATTGCGAAATTTCGCTAATGCGAAATTTATTGCGAAATTTATTGCGAAATTTGAAAAATACGAATATTCGAAATAGCGAATATTCGCCGCGATATTCGAGTTATTCGCGAATACTCGAATATGCAATATTACTTAAAAAACACTTAAAAAATAAAAAAATAAAAATAAACGTTTAGAAATATTTTTCTCTCTTTGTTTTGTAGTAAAGTAGACTTCAGATTTCTTTAACCACATTCAGCCCCGGACCATTTTGCTGATCAATGACCCGGCCCCCTTTTTGCGATTCGGCACTGCGTCGCTTTAACTGACAATTGCGCGGTTGTGTGACGCGGCTCCCAGACAAGCACTCAGCAACTATTCAGGGGTAATCATTGAATGATCTGATGGGTCACTGACAGTTTTCCTGCGTTACCTAGGAGTACACCTGGGTGGTTATATTACCTGCTCCTCTTTAGTACCCAAACAAAACTGACGTCCTTTTTTTTCCTCCACAAATAGAGATTTTGGTGGTATTTGATCACCTCTGCGGTTTTTATTAGCAAGGGGGACCTAATAAAAGAGGTCCAACCTGGTACTAGCAAGGGGGACCTAATAAAGGGGGTCCAACCTGGTACTAGCAAGGGGCGCCTAATAATGGGGGCCCAACCCACTACTAGCAAGGGGGACCTAATAAAGGAGGTCCAACCTGGTACTAGCAAGGGGGACCTAATAAAGGAGGTCCAACCTGGTACTAGCAAGGGGGACCTAATAAAGGGGGTCCAACCTGGTACTAGCAAGGGGCGCCTAATAATGGGGGCCCAACCCACTACTAGCAAGGGGGACCTAATAAAGGAGGTCCAACCTGGTACTAGCAAGGGGGACCTAATAAAGGGGGTCCAACCTGGTACTAGCAAGGGGCGCCTAATAATGGGGGCCCAACCCACTACTAGCAAGGGGGACCTAATAAAGGGGGTCCAACCCGCTACTACCAAGGGGCGCCTAATAGTGGGGGTCCAACCCACTACTAGCAAGGGGGATCTAATAAAGGGGGTCCAACCCGCTACTAGCAAGGGGGACCTAATAAAGGGGGTCCAACACGCTACTAGCAAGGAGGACCTAATAAAGGGGGTCCAACCTGCTACTAGCAAGGGGGACCTAATAAAGGGGGTCCAACCCGCTACTAGCAAGGGGGACCTAATAAAGGGGGTCCAACACGCTACTAGCAAGGAGGACCTAATAAAGGGGGTCCAACCTGCTACTAGCAAGGAGATCCTGATAAAGGGGGTCCAACCCGCTACTAGCAAGGGGGACCTAATAAAAGGAGTCAAACCCGCTACTAGCAATGGCGCCTAATAATGGGGGTCCAACCCACTACTAGCAAGGGGGACCTAATAAAGGGGTTCAACCCGCTACTAGCAAGGGCGCCTAATAATGGGGGTCCAACCCACTACTAGCAAGGGGGACCTAATAAAGGGGGTCCAACCCGCTACTAGCAAGGGGGACCTAATAAAAGGAGTCAAACCCGCTACTAGCAAGGGCGCCTAATAATGGGGGTCCAACCCGCTACTAGCAAGGGGGATCTAGTAATGGGGGTCCAACCCGCTACTAGCAAGGGGGATCTAGTAATGGGGGTCCAACCCGCTACTAGCAAGGGGGATCTAGTAATGGGGGTCCAACCCGCTACTAGCAAGGTACATCTAAGAAATTGTTGCTGCAGCACACTAATGGTGTGAAATTCTAATTCAAATCTTTATTACGATTTGTAAAAGAAAATTTGTTTGGAACTCAACCCATGTCTGGCCGGCATAAATACTGTCCCAGCAGCCAACACCAGGTGGAGCTGATTACTGGAATTTGCTGACTGCTGGGAGACACCCGCTGGTGGACTCTGGAACTACAAACTTCCCCTCTGGGAAGCACAGTGCCACCAGCAGGTGACCAATGTCCTAACACTTTTACTGCATGATGCCGCATGCCGTGAAACATTGCGTAAGGATATCCTGTTAGAATACATTTTTCTTTAGTACAAATCAACACAGTGCAGTGGTGTACACCCCCCCCCCCCCTCTGATCGGATTGGTTGGTCGGTCACCAGCCCCGCACTTACCCCATCTAGGTCACGGGCAGCGCTTCCCCTGCATCTTCTCCTTTTCATCATGGTGGCTTTCACTGTGCGTCATCTTCATACTTCTCCCTCCTCCTTCTAGGCAGCCAATAGGATCGCTTCTCCTCTTGGGCAAACAGGTGACGGGTCTCAGAACCTGCGTCTTGATTGGCCGGGAGAAGAATCAGGAAGACAATAGAGAATAATAATATTCTATTGTCACACAACTGGGTGGGCTTGGGGCACAGAGCTCTGCGCCCCGAGCCCACCCTTTTTTGAAGCCAATTACATGCTACTACACTAATCACATGCTTAAAAAAAAAAAAAAAACGCCATTGGAATCCATGTGTCCGGTGCCCCCACATGTAGATTAGAGGGCCGGACACATGGATGAGGGGGGCGGCATTACGGGCAACCACTGCCGTTTTGGGCACTGCAGTCTTGCACAGTTTCGCGGATGCACGCCATTTTGAGGCATGACACGTTTGGTATCTTTTTACTCCACACCACCTTATCTTTTATATTTTACGAAAAACAAAAATCGTTTTTTTAAATTGTGTTTGTGTATGCTAAAATTAATTTGAGTGTAGTTTGATGCTGAAAGCATTGATTTGAGTAACAGTTGTGGAAGGATACATCCACCACCGTTTCATTCTCCGGGGTCTCTGATTTCAGAGAATAATATCCTGCTTTGGCGTTTTCGGGTACAAAATGGGCCGGGGCAGTGAGGGGGTTAAAGAGCGCCCATCAATCCTTTTTTTTATAAGAGAGTAGCTGGTGTTTATGAAGCTCAGATGATATTTTGTCTGACGATTGGAAGTCACTGGACTATTAAATAACACACATAAGACAGAACGAGATTATTAGTATTTTTGCTAAACTGTGTTTTTCTGCGATCCTCCACAGTTCATTTCATGCTTTTCAAATCGCTCATAATGGGTTTCAAGTCGAAATTCTCCCGTGTACAATAAGTTTCCATTTCGGTGACTCTTTGCAGTTAATTTCCAAAACTCCATCGCAGGGTACCTTTTGTCTCCGGGCTCCTCCGTGTCGCTGAATTGATTGGACCGGCTTTTCCATCGCTCATCCCCCCTCCCCCCTCCCCCCGTTTTCCTCACGAGGGCTTTTTTTTTTTCTGTATTAAAAGAAAAGAGCTGAGAGAGAAAAATAAAAATGATCTTAGCTGGTCTCTCCCTCTGAAAATGCTGGTTGCCTGGCTCCGGGGTTCCAAAGATCCAGTGCAGTGCATTGTGATTGTGCCCCTTCAGTGCCCAACTCTGGTCTCTGCATGAAGGTGGGAGGACAGAGGCTGGTTCTGCCCCCCCCCCCCCCGGCCCATTCCTTACTTCTTTTTCACCCCTTCTCCCCCTCCTCCTTCCTGGCCCCATCCTTCTCCCACCTCCCCTCCTCCTTCCTGACCCATCCTTCTCCCACTTCCCCTCCAGTCTCCCCATCCCCTATCTCTCCCCCTTCCCTACTTCTTTTTCACCCCTTCTCCCCCTCCTCCTTCCTGGCCCCATCTTGCTCCCACCCCCTCCTCCCTCCTGTCCCCATCCTTCTCCCACTTCCCCTCCTCCTTCCTGGCCCCAACCTTCTACCACCTCCTTTTCTCCTTCCTGGCCCATCCTTCTCCCACTTCCCCTCCAGTCTCCCCATCCCCTATCTCTCCCCCTTCCCTACTTCTTTTTCACCCCTTCTCCCCCTCCTCCTACCTGGCTCCATCCTTCTCCCACCCCCTCCTCCTTCCTAGCCCCATCTTGCTCCCACCCCCTCCTCCCTCCTGTCCCCATCCTTCTCCCACTTCCCCTCCAGCCTCCCCATCCCCTCTCTCTCCCCCTCCCTACTTCTTTTTCACCCCTTCTCCCACCCGCTCCACCTTCTCACTGGCCCCATCCTTCTCCCACCTCCCCTCCAGTCTCCCCTTCCCCTCCAGTCTCCCCTCCTCCTTCCTGGTTCCATCCTTCTCTCACCTCCCCTCCTCCTTCCTGGCCCCATCCTTCTCCCACTGCCCCTCCTCCTTCCTGGCCCCATCCTTCTCCAACCTCCCCTCCTCCTTCCTGGCCCCTTCCTTCTCCCACCTCCCCTCATCCTTCCTGGCCCCATCCTTCTCCCACCTCCCCTCCTCCTTCCTGGCCCCATCCTTCTCCCACCTCCCCTCCTCCTTCCTGGCCCCATCCTTCTCCCACTTCCCCTCCTCCTTCCTGGCCCCATCCTTCTCCCACTGCCCCTCCTCCTTCCTGGCCCCATCCTTCTCCAACCTCCCCTCCTCCTTCCTGGCCCCTTCCTTCTCCCACCTCCCCTCATCCTTCCTGGCCCCATCCTTCTCCCACCTCCCCTCCTCCTTCCTGGCCCCATCCTTCTCCCACCTCCCCTCCTCCTTCCTGGCCAAATGCTTCTCCCACCTCCCCTCCTCCTTCCTGGCCCCATCCTTCTCCCACTTCCCCTCCTCCTTCCTGGCCCCATCCTTCTCCCACTTCCCCTCCTCCTTCCTGGCCCCATCCTTCTCCCAATTCCCCTCCTCCTTCCTGACCCATCCTTCTCCCACTTCCCCTCCAGACTCCCCATCCCCTATCTCTCCCCCTTCCCTACTTCTTTTTCACCCCTTCTCCCCCTCCTCCTACCTGGCTCCATCCTTCTCCCACCCCCTCCTCCTTCCTAGCCCCATCTTGCTCCCACCCCCTCCTCCCTCCTGTCCCCATCCTTCTCCCACTTCCCCTCCAGCCTCCCCATCCCCTCTCTCTCCCCCTCCCTACTTCTTTTTCACCCCTTCTCCCACCCGCTCCACCTTCTCACTGGCCCCATCCTTCTCCCACCTCCCCTCCAGTCTCCCCTTCCCCTCCACTCTCCCCTCCTCCTTCCTGGTTCCATCCTTCTCTCACCTCCCCTCCTCCTTCCTGGCCCCATCCTTCTCCCACTGCCCCCTCCTCCTTCCTGGCCCCATCCTTCTCCAACCTCCCCTCCTCCTTCCTGGCCCCTTCCTTCTCCCACCTCCCCTCATCCTTCCTGGCCCCATCCTTCTCCCACCTCCCCTCCTCCTTCCTGGCCCCATCCTTCTCCCACCTCCCATCCTCCTTCCTGGCCCCATCCTTCTCCCACTTCCCCTCCTCCTTCCTGGCCCCATCCTTCTCCCACTGCCCCTCCTCCTTCCTGGCCCCATCCTTCTCCAACCTCCCCTCCTCCTTCCTGGCCCCTTCCTTCTCCCACCTCCCCTCATCCTTCCTGGCCCCATCCTTCTCCCACCTCCCCTCCTCCTTCCTGGCCCCATCCTTCTCCCACCTCCCCTCCTCCTTCCTGGCCAAATGCTTCTCCCACCTCCCCTCCTCCTTCCTTCCTGGCCCCATCCTGCTCCCACTTCCCCTCCTCCTTCCTGGCCCTCCCCCTCCTCCTTCCTGGCCCCATCCTTCTCCCACTTCCCCTCCTCCTTCCTGGCCCCATCCTTCTCCCAATTCCCCTCCTCCTTCCTGGCCCCATCCTTCTCCCACTTCCCCTCCTCCTTCCTGGCCCCATCCTTCTCCCACCTCCCCTCCTCCTTCCTGGCCCCATCCTTCTCCCACTTCCCCTCCTCCTTCCTGGCCCCATCCTTCTCCCAATTCCCCATCTCCTTCCTGCCCCATCCTTCTCCCACTTCCCCTCCTCCTTCCTGGCCCCATCCTTCTCCAACCTCCCCTCCTCCTTCCTGGCCCCTTCCTTCTCCCACCTCCCCTCCTCCTTCCTGGCCCCTTCCTTCTCCCACCTCCCCTCATCCTTCCTGGCCCCATCCTTCTCCCACTTCCCCTCCTCCTTCCTGTCCCCATCCTTTTCCCACCCCCTCCTCCTTCCTGGCCCCATCCTTCTCCAACCTCCCCTCCTCCTTCCTGGCCCCTTCCTTCTCCCACCTCCCCTCATCCTTCCTGGCCCCATCCTTCTCCCACCTCCCCTCCTCCTTCCTGGCCCCATCCTTCTCCCACCTCCCCTCCTCCTTCCTGGCCAAATGCTTCTCCCACCTCCCCTCCTCCTTCCTGGCCCCATCCTTCTCCCACCTCCCCTCCTCTTTCCTGGCCCCATCCTTCTCCCACCTCCCCTCCTCCTTCCTGGCCCCATCCTTCTTCCACCTCCCCTCCTCCTTCCTGGCCCCTTCCTTTTCCCACCTCCCCTCCTTCTCCCACTTCCCCTCCTCCTTCCTGGCCCCATCCTTTTCCCACCCCCTCCTCCTTCCTGGCCCCATCCTTCTCCCACTTCCCCTCCTCCTTCCTGGCCCCATCCTTCTCCCAATTCCCCTCCTCCTTCCTGGCCCCATCCTTCTCCCACTTAGTTAGTCAGGTTGAAAAAAGACACAAGTCCATCCAGTTCAACCATAAAAAATAAATAAAAATAAAACAAAGTAAAACACAGTACATCCTCCCATACACCCAACTCCATACCCACAGTTGATCCAGAGGAAGGCAAAAAAAAACCAGCAGAGCGATGATCCAATTTGCTACCGGAGGGGAAAAAATTCCTTCCTGATCCCCCGAAAGGCAATCGGATTTACCCCGGATCAACTTTACCTACAAAACTTAGTACTCAGTTATATTATGTACATTTAGGAAAGAATCCAGGCCTCTCTTATAGCAATCTACTGAGCCGGCCAGATCCACCTCTGGAGGGAGTCTGTTCCACATTTTCACAGCTCTTACTGTGAAGAAACCTTTCCGTATTTGGAGGTGAAATCTCTTTTCCTCCAGACGTAAAGAGAGCCCCCTTGTCCTCAGCGATGACCTCAAAGTGAATAACTCAACACCAAGTTCACTATATGGACCTCTTATATATTTGTACATGTTGATCATATCCCCCCTTATTCTCCTCTTCTCAGGAGAGAATAAATTCAGTTCCTCTAATCTTTCCTCATAGCTGAGCTCCTCCATGCCTCTTATCAGTTTGGTTGCCCTTCTCTGCACTTTCTCCAGTTCTCCGATATTCTTTTTGAGAACTGGTGCCCAAAACTGGACTGCATATTCCAGATGAGGTCTTACTAATGATTTGTACAGGGGGGGGGGGGCAAAATGATATCTATCTCTGGAGTCCATCCCTCTCTATACAAGAAAGGACTTTCCTCGCTTTGGAAACCGCAGCTTGGCATTGCATGTTATTATTGAGCTTATGATCAACTAAAACACCCAGATCCTTCTCCACTACGGATCCCCCCAGATCCTTCTGCACTATGGATCCCCCCAGATCCTTCTGCACTACAGATCGCCCTCAGATCCTTCTCCACTACAGATCCCCCCAGTTGTACTCCCCCTAGCATGTATGATGCATATTCTTAGCCCCCAAGTGCATAACTTTACATTTATCAACATTAAACCTCATCTGCCACTTAGTCGCCCAATTAGACAGAGCATTGAGGTCGGCTTGTAAATTGGAGACATCCTGTAAGGACGTTATTCCACTGCATAGCTTGGTGTCATCTGCAAAGACAGAAATGTTACTTTTCATCTCAGACCCAATATCATTTATAAATATATTGAAAAGTAAGGGACCCAACACTGAACCTTGGGGTACACCGCTGATAACCTTGGACCATTCAGAGTAAGAATCATTAACCACAACTCTCTGAATTCTGTCTTTCAGCCAGTTTTCTATCCATTTACAAACCGATATATCTAATCCTGTAGACCTTACCTTACACATGAACCGTGTGTGGGGAACTGTATCCAACGCTTTTGCAAAATCCAACTATACCACGTCCACTGCCACGCCTCTGTCCAAGTATACCACGCCCACAGCCACGCCTCTGTCCAAGTATACCACGCCCACTGGCACGCCTCTGTCCAAGTATACCACGCCCACAGCCACGCCTCTGTCCAGGGTTTTACTTACCTCTTCATAAAAGGAAATCAGGTTTGTCTGACAACTTCTGTCTTTCATGAATCCATGCTGTCTGCTGCTTAAATAGTTTGTTTCCAGCAAGAACTCATCCACGTGGTCTTTTATTAAACGTTCCAGTATCTTCCCAACTATAGAAGTTAAACTAACAGGTCTATAGTTACTTGATAAAGACTTTGTTCCCTTTTTAAATATGGGCACCACATTGGCTCTACGCCAATCCAGTGGTACTATTCCTGTCATTAATGAGTCCCTAAATATTAGATATAGTGGCTTTGAAATTTCAGAGCTCAATTCTTTTAGGATCCGTGGGTGGATGCCATCTGGTCCAGGTGCTTTATCCATCTTTATTCTGTCTAAATATTTCTGGACCATATCACTTTTGAGCCATTGTGGATTTGGGGCTGTGTCACTCCCACCCCCATTATGGACATGAGCTCCTCCCCCATGCTCCATTGTATACACAGAGCTGAAGAAAGCATTTAATACATTTGCCTTCTCTATGTCCTCAGTCACCCACTCTAGATTATTTTGTAAAGGGCCTACATGCTCAGACTTGACCTTTTTACTATTAATATATTTAAAGAATTTTTTGGGGTTTGTCCTACTATCTTTTGCAATCTGTCGTTCATTTTGAATTTTTGCATCCTTGATTTCCTTTTTACATATTCTATTATATTCTTTGTAACATTTAAACGACACTGGTGTTCCTTCATTTTTATATTTTTTAAAAGCTATTTTCTTATTGTTTATAGCTTTTTTAACTTTGACCGTGAGCCACATAGGTTTTATCTTTAGCCTTTTAAACGTATTGCCCATGGGAATATACTTTGCAGTGAGGTTCCAAAGAGTCTTTTTGAAGAATTCCCATTTCTGTTCTGTGTTCATCGGTGCCAATATTCCCTCCCAGTCCAAGCCCTGGAGAGCAGTCCTCACGCTTTGAAAATTTGCTCTCTTGAAATTAAGTGTTTTTATCTTTCCTGTATGTATTTCTTGCTTATAGTTTACATTAAACGAAATCATGTTATGATCACTGCTACCCAGGTGTTCCTTTATCTGAACATTAGTAATGAGCTCTGCATGGTTTGAGATTACCAGGTCCAACAGAGCAACTTCCCCTCCTCCTTCCTGGCCCCATCCTTCTCCCACTTCCCCTCCTCCTTCCTGGCCCCATCCTTCTCCCACTTCCCCTCCTCCTTCCTGTCCCCATCCTTTTCCCACCCCCTCCTCCTTCCTGGCCCCATCCTTCTCCCACTTCCCCTCCTCCTTCCTGGCCCCAACCTTCTACCACCTCCTTTTCTCCTTCCTGGCCCCAACCTTCTACCACCTCCCTTCCTCCTTCCTGGCCCCATCCTTCTCCCACCTCCACTCCTCCTTCCTGGCCCCATCCTTCTACCACCTCCCCTCCTCCTTCCTGGCCCCATCCTTCTCCCACCTCCCCTCCTCCTTCCTGGCCCCAACATTCTACCACCTCCCTTCCTCCTTCCTGGCCCCATCCTTCTCCCACCTCCCCTCCTCCTTCCTGGCCCCATCCTTCTCCCACCTTCCCTCCTCCTTCCTGGCCCCATCCTTCTCCCACTTCCCCTCCTCCTTCCTGGCACCATCCTTTTCCCACCCCCTCCTCCTTCCTGGCCCCATCTTTCTCCCACTTCCCCTCCTCCTTCCTGGCCCCAACCTTCTACCACATCCCTTTCTCCTTCCTGGCCCCAACCTTCTACCACCTCCCTTCCTCCTTCCTGGCCCCATCCTTCTTCTACCTCCCCTCCTCCTTCCTGGCCCCATCCTTCTTCCACCTCCCCTCCTCCTTCCTGGCCCCAACCTTCTACCACCTCCCTTCCTTCTCCCTGGCCCCATCCTTCTCCCACCTCCCCTCCTCCTTCCTGGCCCCATCCTTCTCCCACCTCCCCTTCTCCTTCCTGGCCCCATCCTTCTCCCACCTCCCCTCCTCCTTCCTGGCCCCAACCTTCTACCACCTCTCTTCCTCCTTCCTGGCCCAATCCTTCTCCCACCTCCCCTTCTCCTTCCTGGCCCCATCCTTCTCCCACCTCCCCTCC